>NCQV01091320.1:0-16184 GCA_002740545.1 Lophocereus schottii | reverse complement strand
TTGGTATTCGGGGTCAAACAAGGCTATGCATGGAGTTAGCATTTTGGTTGATAAGGAGTTGGTTGGCTTTATTGTTGAAGTGCGGCGCAAGAGTGATCAAATCATGGGCATTAAGGTATTGGTGGGATCAGAAATCCTTAATATGGTTAGTGTTTATACACCTCAAATAAGTTCATCGGATGATATTAAGAAGCAGTTTTGAGAGGATTTGGATTTGGTCCTCGAAGCGAAAAACTTTTCATAGGAGGAGATTTTAATGGCCATATTGGTGAAGGCTCAGACAGGTATGATTCAACTCACAGAGATTTCGGTTATGGGGGAAAAATAATAGAGGAGTTTCTATTCCAGACTTTGCAGTTGCCTATGAATTGTTGGTGATAAACTCCTATTTTAAGAAGGAGGACCACTTGATGACCTTTAAGATGGTTTCTATAAAGACTCAAATTGATTACTCACTGATTAGGGCAGATAATCAGAGGTTATGTAAGGATTGTGAGGTGATACCTAGTGAGTATTTAGGTACTTAGCATAGGTTGCCAGTGTTGGATGTGAAGTTCCAATGTTCAAGGTGGAAGAGGAGGAGTGTTGGGGACTTTAGAGTTAAGTGGTGGAAACTTACCAAAGAAAACATCATGAAATTATCAGAGAGGATGACTGAAGAAGGAGCTTGGAGGCAGGTAAAGGATGCAGATACAAAGTGGAAGGCAATGGCAGAATGTATTCGTAGGTTGGCTAAGGAAATCCTATGGACATTTAGGAGAGGTGGTAACAAAATGAAGGGAGTCTGGTGGTAGAACGAGGAGATAAAGGAGAAAGCCAAGGAGAAAAAGAGGCATACGCTGCTATCATAAACAGTGGTATGGATAAAGAGAAAAAGATTAGTAGGGTTAGATATAAAACAGTAAATAAGGTAGCCAAGAAAGCTGTTGCAGTGGCTAAGAGCATAACTTATGAAAAGTTATATCAAAAATTAGAGACCAAAGAAGGTGAGAAAGAAGTCTTTAAATTTGTAAGGGCTAGGGTAAGAGGAACAAGGGATTTGGGATTCATGAGGTGCATCAAAAATCAAAATGGTAAGGTCTTATCTGAGGATGCAGAAATCAAGGAGAGATGGCAAAGGTAGTTTTTAAAACTCCTCAATGGTGAAGTGATGGAAGATTTTTGAAGTAGGGGAAGAAAGAGTAGTGAGAGGTGTCTTGATCCTTGGTTATGTGAATCTATCAGCAAGGACAAGATTAAAGAGACCCCAAAGAAGATGACAATGGGAAGGTAGAGGGACCGGACCAGATGTTGGTAGAAGTGTGAAAGTGTTTGGATGAAGAGGGATTAGAGTGGCTAGCAGAGCTTTTCAATGTTATTTTTAGGACCACTAAGATGCCCAGAGAATGGAGGATTAATATAGTCATCCCATTATATAAGAACAAAGGTGATATTCAGAATTTATAATAATTATAGGGGCGTAAAGTTATCTAGTCACACTATGAAGTTATGGGAGAAGGTGATTTAGAGAAGGTTACGGAAGGATATTTCGATATCAGAGAACTAATTTAGTTTTATACCTGGCAGGTCGACCACAGAGGCGATTTACCTCCTTAGAATGCTCATGGGATTGTATAGAGATAGAAAGGTAGATCTTCATATAGTGTTCATAATTGACTTGGAAAAAGCATATGATAGAGTTCAGCGTAAAGTATTATGGAGATACTTGGAAAAGAAAGGAGTATCACCTATGTATATTCGAGTTATTAAGGATATATGCGAGAGAGGTAGGGCGAGTGATAGGACACCAGGAAGGGCTACCAATGACTTTTACATTAATATGGGCCCGCATCAGGGTTTCACTTTAAGCCCTTGTCTTTTCACTCTAGTTATAGGTGAACTCACAAAAGGAAGTCAAGATGCGATACCATGGTGTATGTTATTTGTAGATGACATTGTTCTTATTAATGAGACTAGAGAGGGCGTCAATGACAAGTTAGAGACATTGGAGTCTAGAGGTTTTAGAGTAAGTAGATTCAAAACTGAATACCTACATTGGTGTTTTAGTCGAAGGGAATGCGCGGTGGGAGAAGTTACCATTAATGGCATGACCATACCAAAGGTCGAGAAATTTAAATACCTAGGCTCGATTATTCACAGAATGGAGATATTGATAAGGATATTAACCAGCACATAAAAGTAGGTTGGCAAAAATGAAAGTATACTTCAGGTGTGCTATATGATAAGAGGATGCCTGCAGGATTAAAAAGCAAAGTTTATTGTATGGTGGTTAGACCTACTGTGTTGTATGGATCGGAGTGTTTGCCAATAAAAAAGATACAGGTTCAAAGGTTGATGGTAGCAGAGATAAGAATGATTAGATGAATGTGTGGTTATACGAGAATGGATAGAATTAGGAATGAAGTAATTAGAAACTTCGTCAAAGTGGCTCCCATCGAAGATAAGATGAGAGAAACAAGAATTCGATAGTTTGGCCATATGAAAAGAAGGAGTGTGAATGCTTTATTGAGGCGATGTTAGAGGATTAACGTGCCCGAAAGTAAAAGAGGGAGGGGATGACCAAAGAAGAGTTTGGACGAGGTGATTAGAGGGGACTTGAAAGTTGTAGGATTAAGGGAGGACATGGCTCAAGATAGGAGACTATGGCGGGATAGGATCTTAAATCATAGAGAGTTGGCCAACTGATTTGGTTATGATTTTTCAGTTACAGTAGGGCAGTTTTAGTTGTGGTCCTTTTCGTATGTCATGTTTGTATGCAGGTAGTACATTCATATGGGAAGAGACGTTGTTTGCCTACCTCTGGTTGTTAAGGTATATTACTTTCCTCTGTTATGTGGTACTTATGTTATACTTATGTTTTCATAGTTTCAACCACCTAATCTATTAGTATTTTTTTAGTTCATTCCCCGCTGCATATCCTTAGTATTTTTTTTCTCCATTAAATGTTTTCACAAAATCCTTCTCCTATAAAATGTTTTCCTAAAATCGTGTTTTTGTGGGTCTCTTGAATTCAACTGCACTACAGACAGGGATGCTGGTAGAGGTAAGGTTGCCTACATTTGGATTTCCTTAGACCCCGTGAAACCAAGACCCACACTGGGAGGTGGTGTTGTTTAGAAACAGTTTCAATGTTAGTTCTAGTTGATTCGCAATGTTGTATTTATAATTCAGAGCAGTCTGCTATTTCAGTGTACAATTTATGAAACTTTGGTGTTGTTTGGACATAGGTATAGTATTATTTGTGCTTGATTGTTATTGTTTTAGTTACAACTGAGTTTGGTAAAGTTGAGCATAATATCATGGTTTGTCTTAGTAATGAAAAAAATTCTACGGTTTTTAGAAACAGTTTTAGTGTCTAAAAAAGTAATAGGTGTCGTTTTAGTTGAAATTGAGAACTGTCTGGTACTTAAGTGTACAACTGAAGGAATTTTGCTGTTTTTTGGACATAACTATAGTATTCTTGGCTTGATTGTTGTAGGTTGAAGTCTATTTGAGCATAATATAATAGTATTTCAAAATATTTAGTGTTTTCTATAATCATACTCAGTTTATACACTTGATTTGTATTGTACGAATTAGAATTAACATAATGTGATGTGTTCGACTATCTTTTGAAAGGCTGTTAATCAATTCTTTTAAAAAGGAATAGCACTTGTTTCAAGATTAAAGGTTTAGTTTGAGTAATTTGGTGTTGTTCATTATAAATTCTAGCGTTGTTGAGTGAAAAATTGGGTGTTTTCTATTAATTAAGGATATTTCAGTCAAATTTGTATGATCAAAGATCATTCCAATTCCTAATCATCTGTCAGTGATAATAACTGCATAGCTTCCTCCATTATGTGTTGTTTTGGTTTTTAAGTAATCTTATTGCATGCCCTCATGGTAGCCGTAGTTCAAGGGATAGTGTTAGTTAGACATAGGGATAATGTTCTTGGCTTGATTGTTGTAGTTTGAAGTCATTTGAGCATAATATAAAAGTTTAGTAGAGGCTTTCAAAATATTTAGTGCTTTTTATAATCATATTCAGTGTTATTTTAAAACATAATATGATGTATTTAGTTGGCAAAAGTCACAATAAAGTAGTTTTATTCATCTTAACCTGAATCACCATGTTTGGCCATTTATTAAAGGTTATCGTTTAATTGTTTTAAACACTAGTAGCACTTGTTTTAAGTTTGAAGGTTTAGTGTTGAGATTTATGTAATTTGGTGTTGTCTAGTATAAGGTTTAGTGTTGTCCACTAGAAATTTCGGCATTTTCGGTTAATGTACACTGGTTCACTTTAGTATTCCTCAATTTTTAATTTAGTGTTATTAGGTATACATTTGGTGCTATTTAGCATAATCTCGGGCTCTTGAATACACTATTAAGTGTAGTTTAGTGTACAATATTTATGCATTTGTTGGTAATAGAAAAAGAATACATTGGTATTCTTTGTACATACACACTATATTTTTCATTACTTAACGTGACATTGATGTTCATAGGTCAAAGGCTGAAGAAAATGAAATAGACCCTGACCAGATAATTAAAGCTATTGTAGTTATCTAAATGGAAGCGTTATACACTTAAAAAACCTTTCAGCTATAAGCATTGCCATATTCAAAAGTTAAAGTTGCAACCTAAAACATATGCTTACTATATTCAAAGAATTTCATATTTACTTATCTAACATAAACCTTATGCAGCTCTAGGAGCAAGGGAGATGAATTTGCTACATGATAAAAAAACCAAAAAGGATTTAAGCATATTGCATATAGAAGGAGGAAGAAGACACCTTTAAGCCTAAGACGGTCACCAAGAGGTCACAAACCTACATCACCATCTACTGAGGCACTAGCTAATCAAGGTCAATAAGGTAGAACAGACAAATGGACAAACGGAGTATCTCTAACATGCAAAATAGCCCTCTAAACACTTCTAACACAAGTATGGCGGGGAGAAGATCACCAAGGGGGAACACATATAGTCATGGAAGGATAAAGGGGAAGACGAATCATGAAAAAGAGGCACAGACCAAAGAAGATGCCCGTGAAATACAATGCACTACTCCAAAACATTCTGACACAGCTCTAACACTAAGAAGATCACCCTGAGGTCACAAAACTATTACAATCTCCCTAAGGTCTACAGCTACTAAAAGTTAGATTGAGAATGTAGAGGAAGAATCACGCCAGAACCATGTCATCACAATGCAGAGGACCAATCAAATCATGAAAAGATCACGAAGATAACACCAAAATGCTCAAAAACAGTTGAAAGTCAGAAAAGAATTAGGAGGCCTCCAAGACTTATAATTGCAAGTGATGAATTGAAGAAGCAAGTGAAGAAGACTCTGAGGAAAAAAAGGAAACAGACACCAAAAAAGGAAGAAGAAATAGAACTAGCAAAAGTAAAAGCAAAGAAAGCTATTAAACCAATAAAACCAAAGGACAAAAACCAAAAAGGTGAGAAGAAAAAGGCACAAAATGAGAAGATTTATAAAAAGCATTTTTCTACAAGAATGCCTCCTGCTAGATTTTCATACATGCACATGAAAGATTTAATGGTGCTTAGAAGGAAGCCATGAGAAACATGGGATTTAGAGGTTTCTTGCATTTTGAAATTTCAAAAATACATGGCAAATTCGCTGCATAGTTAATGGAAATATTTGATCCATATGCAGTTCAGTTATGCTTGCTTGAAAAGAAAGAGATTTTCATAACTACAATGGGTGTACATTTGACCTTTGCATTAATAGTTGGGGGACGTAATGTAGTTGAAATTGGAAATAAGTGTAGTGATAAAGACTTTAAATTGGCTCTACGGGACTTGAGGGCATATTTGAATTCACAGGGGGGACGCCTTTGCTTTCTAAAATGCCAGACTTCATTCTACAATAACTAGATGGAGGTGATTGATTCAAGAGGAGTTTCATTATCTATATTGTGGCAATGTCTTCTACGGTCATCAGCAAAACCATTCTTCTACGATGGTCTTGAAGAACCTAATTAACCTGGAGGAAATTTCCATTTGGTCCCAATATATGTTGAATTGCTAGTTAATGTTACAAGGAAGAAGATAGAAGATAAGTGCCAATTTTTTGATGGTCCCACAATATTTTTGGAGGTAAGATAACTACATCTTATCTTTAAATTGCCATTGATGATTTATTTACATTTGTAGGATCAAATTATATTAATTTTCCTAAATTGACAACTAAAAAACAACAAAAATGTGACCTAATAAACATTAACAACATTGGTGTATGATAAAATAGTGTTTTGTGTATAATCAAATGCACGTGTATATTAGCACATTATTTAGTGTATATTAGGACATCATCTCGTGTATGCTATAACATTATTTAGTGTATAACACAAGTGTGGCATTTCAGAACAATGCACAACTAAAAAGATTAATATATATGACAATAATATTTGGTATATATTAGAACATTATTTAGTGTATAATACAAGTGTGTTTAGTGTATATATCTTTGGTTGTGTAGTTTGCATTGGTTTGGACTCAAGAGATGATCTAATGTAAGAAGCATAATAGATTCATTCCAATTCTACTAGACACCACTCCTATTTAGTTTGTTTTCTTAACATTCTGTATCTTTAACTATTATTCAAATTTCTTTATTTTATCAGATGTTGTACTTGAATAGGGTAGTCTTCAACAACAAAAGAACAGTTCAAAGGCTTTTCCCTACTACTACTGGATGGACCAAAGAGAAAGCAAAAAAAAAAAAGGATTAATGAGGGGTACAAGAATGTTGGCTTTGGAAGGGGTTGTATTGATCCACTATTGCTAATTCCGACTGCTACTATGCATCAGCAGATGCAGATATTACCCAAAGAAGTGCAATTTCATTCTTCCGAGCAATCCGAGCATGCCAAATAATATTTATCTGAATTTGAGGTTAGAAGAATGTTTTATAATAAGTGCTTTTAAAATGTGTTGGTCTTTATTTTAAACTTTGAAATTA
Organism: Lophocereus schottii; assembly: GCA_002740545.1. Lineage (NCBI taxonomy): Eukaryota > Viridiplantae > Streptophyta > Magnoliopsida > Caryophyllales > Cactaceae > Lophocereus > Lophocereus schottii. Next base: position 9,211 of record NCQV01091320.1, on the reverse strand, counting down.
CAATTAATATGTGCAACAAGATTTCGAAGGATGTTTACAAAATCAAAATACTGCATACATTCTTGTACAAAATTTTGGAGTTACATGGGGTACATGTTGAAAAAGTATCGAAAGAACGAGTTATTTCACAAATTTTGGGAGTTGGCTGTCAATATATTTTCAGGATTTTATGAAACAAACTTAGAGCATTCTTCCCCGCATAACTCTAACAATGAGTATTAACCAGAGCATAATGGTTTTATGCCAAAAGAAGATGAAATTTCTCCCTGTAGCCAAGATCAAGAATATTGGGACAAAGTCATTGAGGTGATAACAGAGTTCGAGAAAGAAACACAAAAGGAAACAAGATGACTGCTTAAGAAGATGAAAGCAAAAGATCCAATAATGCCTCCTGATTCTAAAAGTCTAATGATTAACCCAACATTAATCAATCAAGCCAAATATGCTAAAGAGGTTGATGATGATGATTATAATGGTGCACAAAATGAATTCAATACACCAAAACAGGATATCAAGGCCAGCCTTGAGTGCAGTACTGTCCCAAAAGGACCTGAAATCAAGAAGCGGCCCAATAGAAAAGCAAAGCAATTGCCTCTATGCATTTGTTCACCTTTTATTGAATGCATGACTAGTATGTCAACTAGTGCTAAGTAGGATTGAGTACTAGGTCCATTTTCATGGACCCAGCCCCTGTCTCGGTTGCAACCGAATCATGAAAATTAGGACCGGTCCTAGTCCTAGTTCAAACCAATTCCAAGATTTTTGGAACTGGTCCCAGAACTGGTCGGGACCAGGTTCAGAACTGGGTACCTAGTTCCTAATTTTTTTACTATTTTATTTTGTTTCATTTCAATTACATGCAACAAGCAAAAAAAAAAAAAGGAACAAAGTTACAAACACCCATCGAGTCACCGGTTGGAAGAAAACCAGGGAACCAGGGAAGATAGCCATGCCAGAGAAGAACATCGGGCAAACCCACCGTCGTCGACTAGATGAACAGATCTATGATTAGGGACTGAGAGAGGGGGCCAAAAGACTAGTGAGTGACAGATCGAAAGAGATGAACACACAAATCCTTAAGAAAAACCTCCCCATTGCCAGAGAAAACACACATTATCGAGTACTATTGTCGCCAGAAAACATGCTGTGGAGTGTAGACCGCATAGCTGATTGGCTCGGTTTGGTGGTGGAGAGAGAGATGAGAGATTGAGAATGAGAGCTGAGAGAGCATAGAGGAGAGGAGTGAGGGGGGTAAACTGAAGGGGGTGGATGCGGAGGGGAAATGGAATTAGTGTGAGTTAGGGTTAGGTATATATATATACATACACCTCACTTGTTTTGCAAACAAAAGATAATTTTGGGACCCGGTAACCGAATTCAGGCCTGCTTCCAAGTTTCAATACCCGACCTCGGGCCTTATTGCAACTGGTTCCCGGATTTTTGATCTGACCCCGAACCCAGTTTAACTAGGTTCAGGTCTAGACCCTGTAGGCCCAAATCAGTTCCGGGTACTCGAAATTTCTGCTCAGCCCAAATGTCAACTGACTATTCAAAGGAAGAGACCTTGCCTGCTGATTATGTGTTTTCATATTCAAGAAATTCAAGTCAAAGGTATGAATTCCTTCCACATTCATTATCAAAAAAAGTCATGAAATATTAAACAATACTTGAACATACCCTAAATGGTACACTTACACTAAATTGAATAGGCATGTATGTCTTTCTCTATTTTTCTACTATAATTGATTTATGTATTGACTATTTGATTTTGTTTTACATTAAATTTTAGTGAAACGTTGTTTGATGCATGGGGGTGCACAAGGAACAGATTTGGTTTTGCGTCTCTTAAACCTGGATGTCTTCTTGGCTTAAACATTATATCTATCTAGCGTGGCATCTTGAACAACGAAGAAATCCACAAAAATCCCTCATCCGTGTCCTCGGTTTTCATTCCAATTGATGCATCTATGCATGTTTGGCTTCAATTGTTATTGAATAAAGATAATACAAAGTGTTTATTTCAGGACACTACTGATAAGTGCTTAACGTATATGTCATTTTAGGCCTATTTTGCTTCATTTTTAGGAGAATTATGTGCTTAATGTTATTATTTATACTCCTATACTCGATTTATGCTTGGGTATAGTTGTTTGATATGTTTTGTAGGATTTTAGGCCTTTTTACCTAGTATTTGACCCTTCATGGATGTACTGTGACCTCTCCCATGGATACCCATGTGATGCTACGCCCGTAGAGCAAGAAAAGAGGAGAAAACCAATTCCAGCCTAGACCGCGGTCAGATTGTGGTGCCTGCCACAATCTATGGTGAGTTAAGAAACTGTTGTTTCTTCATCTTCCTTCGGCTGTGTGGCTGAAAATGTCCAAGATGTCCTATAGAAGGGCTTAGTTCAGGAGTAGAAGAGAGGGCATACGCATAGAGACATAGACAAAAAGCAAGCAAGAGTAGCATAGTTTATCTTCTTTCTCAAATGTTTGTTCTTTTGAGTTTAGATTTTTAGTTTGGTGTTTATATTACTGAGAAATCTTGAGCATGACTGTTTGATCCTGAGGTGGTTTGAAGCCCTGGATTGAAGGCTATTCTCAGTCAAGCCCTTCCGCTCAGATTTCGCAAAACGTTGGTTAGTTATCTAATATTTAATCATGTGTGAATAGTTTCATTTTGTTAGGGATTCAATAGTTTATGTAAGTGTAGTTGGATCATGTTTTAATCTAAAGAATTGTGCTTATTTTTTATGGTTGGTTTGATTTTGTTCTATCAAGTGATTATCATGTTGTGAGTGGATTTTTGGCTAAAATTTGCTTGCATACTTGAAACAATTGAGTGAAAAACTGAAAGGTGACATTTGATTGTTAGACTGCTTGATAAAACCTAACATAACATCATCTTGAAAGAGAGATTTGTATGTTAGGAGGACATAGAGTGTAATTAAAGATGTTTAACTTGGATTAAGACAAATTAGTTTGAAAGAAGGACTTTTGCTTAGTTTAGGTAAATTTGGTTGAGTTCGAAATAATAGACTAAATTTTTGGATAGATTGTAAATTCTCGAAATTAATCGGTTGGAGAAAAGCACATGCTTATCAATTTGATCCAATTAACTTTCATTACTACATGAATTCCTAGGCATGTTTCCTTAATTGATTTAAAAATTAGTGAATTAGAAGGTGTTAAATTGAACGCTCTTGAATTAGAATTTTACTTAGCATATTTTGATAGACAAAACTTGATAGATTACATTAGTCCTTGATAACCGATCTTTTTATCTATACTACGACTACCCATGTGCTTGCTGTAGTGGTTAAGTTTTTGACACCATTGTTAGGGATTAATCTGTTAACTATTGAGTTAGTCTTAAGAAAGTGACTAAGTATTTTATTGCCTTTTGCTTTTATTTTCTTTTTATTTTCTTGTTTGATTACATTGGTAGTGTTAGTGATAGTGCTTGCAAGAATTTTTCCTGTTTGTGTGAAGTCTAATCTTGTACGAAACTCATCATGAGATTAAAAGGACTTTCCGCTTAAGGAGGAAGAAGCAAAGGATTGAAGAACAAAGACGCGAGACAAGAAGGAATCCAAAAAATATGGCGAGAGGAGGAGGTGACTAAAGAAGGACATTTCGAGATTTCATTACCCCTGGAGTCCAAGGGATTGCCTCAAGCATCGCTTGCCCTACTGTTGATGCCAATAATTTTGAGCTCAAACCGGCATATATTTCAGTGGTGCAACAATCTCAATTTAAATGAACGCCTTTGGAAGACCCAAATCTATAGGTCTTTTTAGAGATGTGCGATACGTTAAAACTTAATGGAGTCTCTACTGATGCGACTCACTTGCACTTATTTCCTTTCTCATTGAGGGATAAAGTAAGGGCTTGCTTACATTCCTTACCATCTGGATGCATTACCACTTAGGATGAGTTGACAAGAGCCTTCCTCGTCAAATTTTTTCCCTCCGGGTAAAACAGCAAGCTTGAGAAATCAGATCATCAACTTCACGCAAAAAGATGAAGAGACTCTCTACAAAGCCTGGGAGCAGCTTAAAGATTTGCTGTGCTTATGCCCCCATCATGGTCTTCAGCATTAGATGATTATCCAAGCCTTTTATAATAGTGTCACCCAACCTGTGAGGTCTACTATTGATGCGACGGCAGGAGGAACCTTGATGAACAAAACTGAGGATGAAGCCTATAATCTAATTGAAGAGATGGCACTTAACAACTTTCAATGGTCCACCGAACAAGGCCAGCCAATGGATTGGAGGTAAGCTTGAAGTTGATGCGCTTACTTTACTTTCTGCTAAAGTAGTTGCTATGACTTAAAGACTGGATCGAATAAATGTTGATGCCGTGAATTCTAGTGCCCTTTCCCCTTGTGAAATTTGTGGTTCTATTGAGCATGTAACTTTGAGTTGTCAAGTTGGGAGCCCTTTTTCGCAAGACCCTAGTGAACTTAACTATGTTCAAAATTTCAACCCGGGACTGGGCAATGACCCTCACTCTAGTACCTCTAATTCGGGTTGGAAGAATCATCCAAATTTCTCCTATAGATCTAATTCAAACCCATCGAATATGCCCTCTATGAATGCTAGACCACCACCTGGTTTTCAAAGAACCCCGTTTCCTTTTCAAATGCCCCAAAAGTCCAATTTAGAAGCAATGATGGAAAGCATGCTTATGGTGCAACAAAAAAAAGGATGAGTATATTAAACAATCAGCCTCAAAGGTTGATCTGCTTACAACTCATAATAGGATGTTGGAAGCCCAAAAAGCTAGTTTTTTTATCTATGTGCCCAGATAGACTTCCTAGCAAGCCCGAACCTAACCCTTATGAGCAATGTAACCGTGTCACCTTGATGGAAGAATTAGAGGACTTAACTGGCCATGAGGATATACCAATCGAAGAGGGTAGAGAAATAATCATGGCTGGAAGTAAGGGGAGAAACAATGCTGGTAAGGCTGCCACATTGGTAGAGAATGACACTATAGAGATCTCCATAGTTTTTTTCATCTAAACTCTATGACCCAAGTAGTTTCCTATCCCTAGTATTGTGGGAAAAGTGGAAATTGGGAGAGTTTTATGTGATCTAGGTGAAAGCATCAGTATAATGGCATATTCTTTGTTTCATAAGCATCACCTAGGATTATTACCAGCCGCACTCCTTTCAGTACAATTAGCTAACGGTTCTAAGATGCAACCCATAGGCAGATTGGACAATATGCCAGTCAATATAGGAGATATTTGGGTATTGGAGGACTTTATCATAGTTGATATATCCAAGACTGATGATGCTCAAATTATCTTAGGTCAACCCATTTTGGCTACAGCTGGTTGCCACATTGATGTAAGAGATGGATGTATTACATTTGAGGTGGAAGGTTACTATGCTGTGTTTTGTCATACGAAGGAAGACGTGGTTTCTCCTAGTTCTTTATTGAATGCATTGCCCCTTTCCCCTGATATTGACATGGAGGATGTCTTGAATTGTGAAGATCCTCCTAATTCTGACTGGATTTCTTATGAGGACCTCGAGCAATAGTATATTAAGGTGGAGTTTGCTGCGTCTATGCCACCCAACATGCCCGAGGTTGAGGTCCCTGTTCCTAACGAGTCTTCTATGAGCGACTATTACAGGTTCGCAAAAGATGTTCTCTCTATGTCCCCTATGGAAGGTTTTGATGCAGATTTTCACTTGGGGGTTGAACAAGTGGATAGTAAACCGCCTGATAAGCCATGAGTGCGCTCTGTTTTGCACGCAGATAATGCATTATGGCGTCTTATCATGAAAATGAAGGATTTTCAATCAGAACTTTTAAGATGGTACATTTAACTGAAGAAGTTTGACTATGTGGTCCATGATAAAGTTAATGTCCATACACTTACTGATCAGGACCAAGCATAAAAGAAGGGTCAAGCTCTTGAGCTTAAAAGAGTGCTTCTTGGGAGGCAACCCAAGCTCTTTTTCCTTTTTATTTCCTTAACTTTTATTTTTACTATTTTGTAGTTTGAAAAAAAAAAGAAAAAGAAACAGAAAAAAACTATGAATAAAATGTTTGGCACCACGACCAGACCCCTAGAACTACGGTCGTGGGGTGTCAAACCTGTAAAAAACAGGAAAAAAAGAGAAGTTGTGCCAACAGACACCATGGTTTAACTGTGGTGAACCCCATGGTCTGTGGTGTACTGATACGGCTAGCGATCTAGGTTTTTGACCGCGGTGACCGCTCATCTCCCTCACAATTCATCTTCAACCTCGAGTTTCTCTCTCTCTCTCTACCTCCATTTTTCCTCTTTAAACCCTCCATAGCTAATACCTTCAATCTTCCCTAACTGCTTCTCTATTTTCACTCATTTTCACCCAAAATCATCTTCTTTCACTCAATCTTTTCTCTTTCCCTATAAATTTCATCTCTTTTCTTCTTCTTCTTCTCCTCCTCCTTCTTCTTCTTCTTCTTCTTCAAACTCATCTCTCTTCACTCATCCACCATACCTATCTTTGTCTCTCTCTTATTCTCCTTCTTTTCACTTAATTCTTCTTCTTCTTCAAACTCATCTCTCTTCACTCATCCACCATACCCATCTTTTTCTCTCTCTTATTCTCCTTCTTTTCACTTAATTCTTCATTTTCTTCTTCAAATTTTTCTATTTAGTTTTTAGTTTTGGTTTTGCAATAATGGCACCCATCAAGAGATAAAGGAGCACCAAGGAGGTTGGTTCTGCAAGTCAAGTACCACCTCGACCTCAAAGGACATCCTAAACCTCCACCAATACGCATGCTAGAGGTAACATTCCTTCCCCTCTTGGTTTGATACATCCTGATCATGTTGCTAGATATAATTGCTTGAATGAACACATAGTTGTAGCAACCAGATATTATGATGAGGAACTGTTAGCTCAGTTAGGAATGTTAGATGATATTCGATGGTTGTTTGCACGAGGTGGTATGGGACACTTTTTAGAAATCAAAGAGCATACATATTGGGACTTGGCCCTAGAATTCCTAAGTACACTCCATGTCAAGGTCATTAGAGGGCCTCAATGTCAAGCCGGATACATATCGTTTTATTTCAATGGACAATTATATGAACTAAACTTAGGTACCTTTAATAGTATCTTCGGCTTTCCACCTAGTATGGATTTATCGAACCGCCAAGTCCCCCGCGAATTCAACTCGAATGCATTTTGGGGCGAACTGTCCGGGAGTGTTAGGTACAACACTAGTTCATTGAAGTGCACACATATTAGAAACCCTTGCATTAGAGTAGCTCAGCATATTTTGGCTTGTTCCCTTTTTACTCATAACGATAGTCTGAATGTCCCAAGATTGTCTGGGTTGTACTTCTTGTCCTGTATGCTTGATGGTGTCTAGCTTGACCCACGTTCCATTTTTGCCAGGCAATTGCATAGTGCTGCTATTAGCACTAAAGGTAGGATAGTCATTAGTGGTGTTGTGACTACTATTGCTCGATTTTTGGCTGTTGAATCCAATCTTGACGATAGAGTTTCCAAGTCTGACCGGCTTGATGAAGCTGCTTTTGAAATTATGAATTTTTGTAAGGTTGAGGCTAGGTGTTTATGTTGGATTTACCCTGGCGACTAACTTTTGCCACTTTCCAATGTCAATCGAACCACCCTACTTCACTAGCCTAACCTTTATTGGGTACTTGGTGATAATGAGGTTATTCACCCGACACCTCATCATCTAGCCTCTCATTCTTGTCAAGCCGAACCTAGTTCTTCTTCTTAACCACCCCCTCCTGACTATATTGACCTCCAAGACACCTTTAGATCCATTCAAGATGAGCAAGTTTCAATTTGAGCATTTGTTGCTTCTGAGAATTCTGTTCTTTGGGACTTTGTCTAAGGGGGCCACGATGAGTTTCGTGGGATGCTTGCTTTCCAAACACAATATTTCCAAGACTATAGGGCATGTCTAGAGACTGGGCGGGATTGACATATCTCTTATGGCCAACCACTCCGTCCTCCTCCACCACCTCTTTTCTGATTGCTCTGTGCTACCCCCTTCCCTTTTTCTCTTATATGCTCACATTAAGGGCAATGTGTGATTCAAGCATGGGGAAGTTAATCATTATAGTTGGTGTCTGATGTTTGATTTAGGTTGGTGTGCTTGTGCTTTTTATATGTTATTAGGGATAGTTTTTGGAGTTTTTTTATTTTAGGTTTTAGTTTTGTTTAGCAGTGTTTCAGTAGTGCATTTAGTTTTCTTTTCATTCTAGGCCGCATTTTAGTTTTTCTTTTATTAGTTTCTTTTGCATTTTAGTTTACATTTTTATTAAGAGCATTCATAAAAAGTTAAAAAAAAAAGAGAGAGAGAACCTCCGATGATGATCTTTCTAGATTTGGTAAACTTCTTTGGTTTAGCTTGACCCTTTGATTCGCTCAAATTGTGCATAAAAATGTTTGAGAATGAGTTTTCAAAATGAGCTCCATGTTTTGACCACATGTCGAGTGGGAGTTGACTACCCTATAAGTCTTTACATGAATTTTGAAATGTGTTTACTAATAAGCTAGTCATGACCTTGGTAGATGTCCCGTGAGGTTTTGAGCTTTTAGAGGCTATTTAATAATTTTCTTTCATGTGTGACTCTTCCTTGACATTATTTCTCTAGAACTTACTTTGATTCTTATTCAAGATCACATTTAGTATATGCATTTAGGCAATATGATTGAGGCATTTTTCTTTGATTTGTTAAACCCCACCGCCAAATAGCCACCTTTGTTGTGTATTGTATCTGTTGCTAGCCCCTTTGATTCTATATCTGATTTTCTTAATTTGAACCTCGTATTATAGCCCATGACCAAATACGTGTTTTACCCTTAAGCCAACACTAGAGGAACATTTCATTCTTTTGCATCACATTTGATAGGGCACTAGTAAGGTGGATTGTTATCGTTTAGTGAATTTTGGCTGTTTGATGAAGGGATGTGAGATTTTGATAAATCCCTTGTTCCATTGTACAAAATTTGGAGAAGAATTGGAATTTGAAGTTCGTTATGGATTTTCTCTTGGTTAACTTATTTTGGAAAAAAACAAAAGCGAAAAAAAAAAGAAAGGAACATGAAAAAAAAGAAAAAAAGGGAAACAATAGAAAAAAATATACAAAAGAAAAAGAAAAAAAAGGAAGAAAGTGTTAGCCTTGTTGGGATTGTAAGTTATTTGTAATTTTTGACTCT
>NCQV01091314.1:0-28432 GCA_002740545.1 Lophocereus schottii | reverse complement strand
CCCTGTTCTCAGATCAAAAGTGAGTGAGTGTGTCTATAATCGAGTGGACTTTGGACGTGTCCAATATAGTGTGATTGGACGAGGTGTCACCTGTCTTAGGGAAGAAGGTTACGTGGGTTACAAGTTGTAACAAGGAATGTTACTTTTGTAACGTGTTCAGCCCGTTAGTGAAGTGGTTAAATCCTACATGAGGTAGGTCGTGGTTTTTCACACCTCAGTTGGGCTAGAGGTGTTTTCCACGTAAAAATTGTGTGTGCTTTATTTCCGCATTTATTACTTTGAATTTCGCTACTGAACCAATTGAGAACAAGCGCTGTAAACAAGGCTTAAGGTTGTTTGTGATTTACAAACAATCTCTGCAATCAAGTGCCACGGCTGTTTATCAGTTATTAGGCGAAAATCGGCCACCACAATTCATTCCCCTCTTGTGGTTGTGTACTCTTGGAATTCAACAGAGCCCTTGCACTAGCCATCCTGCATGTTCATATTTCCAATGGGATGATGCTTTACTTTAACATTCTTTGTTTTCTTCCAAAGCTCTTCCCCATTTATAGGTGAAAGGAAGTGAGAATATGTTCTCAACTGTGTATTAATTGGATAATACCCATAGACATATGGATATCGCTTCTCTTTCACTTGCCTTATTGCGCAAGAAGCATGACCGCATGGAATTTCACTAAGTTGCCATTTTGTACAACCACATGTCATATCTCTTAAATTACTGGCACAGAAATACAACCACATGAAAATGCATCATACTTGTTGGCTTCTTTCATTGCCTTTTTAACCATGTTTTGTACATTTGTTACCGTAAGTACCTGGCACTTTACGGTTGCCTTTCTTTACTGTTCAATTCTCTTCATAATGTATAATCAAATCTCCTTTAGCATACCACTAATCAGCTCTTTTCTAGCATCAATAATTTTTCCATTCAATGTTACAACTTCATAGTTTTCAACAACATCACACTTAACATTACATGAAAAAATGGACTGCACTAATGTTTTGGGTCAATTTTTAACAAATCATCAACTACTTGTTCACTACACCCTTTTAAAGTAGTTGTAGCATTTTCTAAATGCCTTTCAGTAGTGGGTCTCATACAATTCCAAAGGAATTTTTCAAGTTTATTCCTCTATAAGTTTAGCACCAGTTACCGTAGTTGTGGACTGCATAAAATCAATGCTCCATGCTAGCTAGCATTTTCTCAAACATAGTGTATAGTCCTTAAAGAGAACATAAAGGTCTCTTAGAAATGATATATTTAAATTGTACAATGTGACTACAATAACATGAGTATAACTCTTTAAGTATCCTAAAAAAAGTACATCCAAGATTTAGTATTCACTATCTCAACAATGCTCCAAGCAATATGGCATATTTGCGTCTCATCTAACAACTAAAAGCAGCATTCCACTAAAATACCCTTTCAAAAACAACTACTAATACTAAGAGCAAGATGACGATAATTATAAAAACCATCTTTCAATGCCTTTAGCAAGCGTAGAACCTCTTCAACATTGGAGGCTAGTCTGTAATAGTAGAATCAAATAATAATTTCACTGTCAATCTTGTATTGCTTCTCCTTAGCTCTTCTACATAATCCTAAAGCATATTGAGTTAACTATTAAAAAGCCCTTGAATTTCTTCAATTATAACTTATTCGTTCCCTTTGCTTGGCTTCTAGATACATCAACATCTAGAATTTCTTTAGTTGATGACACCACTTCCTTACCTTTCACTTTGGAATTAATAACTTTTTCTTAGCCACTTCTGATCTATATTTTTATAAATAGTTGGCAATCCTTTTGTTCACCACAAAAGATCTTAATCTGCAATGAGTCCTCACTCCCATAAGTGCTACCTATATGTACCATGCACAACCAGCCATACACTTTGCTTGAATCCTCAAATTTTCACTTTTTGTTTTCCCAATACCATAATTGTTAGTGGCCACATCTAACAATGACAAAATTTTTATGTCAAATTAAGTGTGTACCAATTTACCTTATTCTTGCAACAAAAGACTACCAACCCTTAACTTTAAATCACTGGTTGACAAAGGAACTCACTATGATCCCATAGCCTAAAAGCCCTAAGGTTTTGTGCAAAAAACTCTCATTAGAGAATCGTCAGTGTTTCTTGTGTATTTTTCCTCTTAGACTGATCCCCTTTTTATACTAGATGGACAACTTAAAGAACTAGGGTTTTCAGGTGGTTAAGCTGTCAACTTATTATGATTATTGGTCTCGCACCCCTCATGGCTATATCATGGCCTAAGTCCAACATTTCTAACTCACACATAAGGGAGTGCTTATTTCCACCTTAAGAAAAACTTATTTTTGCTTTATTTCTATACGATCTTTATATTGGGCAAATAGGTCGTGCAACCCATCTACTTGTGAGAGATCTATGCTATACATCTATTAGGAATATATAGTATCTCATCAAAAACAGTGCATAAATAGTTGGAAGTATGCCAGTACCCTAGATCATATCAATCTTAGTAAGATGTCTCATTTTGATCTCATCAAGTCATCATATTTCATGTTGATAATTATAACCCATGTGTCATAACTTGTGCATTAGTGAATAGAAATTAATGAGATTATGTGAATGATCTTCTCTTCCCACAAGACTCTCGACTAAATCCAAATTGTTTTTCTAGATATGCCCTGCCAGACCAAATCATTCTTGATCCTTTGGCAACACACTAAGATAATGAACATTGTATCAAGTCTTAAGCCACTGATTGGAGTCTGAGGGTTCAAATATAAGGCCATAACCTTATGGGGTCTCACACAAATACAAGTAGAGATCTGACTTATATTAACTTGATTGGTCGTCTCTTACACAGATGGTATAAAACATGTGCTACAACATTCTCTCCTTTCCCATGGAGCGTATGTCTTTTGGTTCTTCAATTTAAATGCTATACAAATGATATCTGGACACCTTATTTTTCAAACTGAGTTCCCAAATCTACTCGTCAACTTGAACTCATATTTGGCCTCTTCGAGGTAGACTAGGTGAAATTCATTTTTACCTATATCTTATAATGACCTTTTGTCATTATCAAGGTGACATTCATGATTTTTAGTTCATACTCATAATTATTCTTCTGATAATTCTACTTAAAATCATGTCTTAACTTCCATCGATACTCTAATCAATAGAGGCGGTTACTTATGTGAGAGGGCTAACCCAAAGTCTGCTCGACATACTTTTCACATTCAAGAATGCTCGACAAGTATCGTAGATAAGAATCTACGTTTAAACATTCTAACTAGTGTAAGCAAATCAACTTATTTGAAAAAAAATAAAAACGTTAAACGATCATACATGAATGCATGGGAAAAATGAAAGAGAAAACAAGTCAAGTACATTTAACCCCTACAAAATTCCTGAGCCTTAGTTTCAACAAAACATTGTCCTCAATGTGTGCATAGAGTAGAAAAGGGAAGGAGGAGTAGCAAGAAGCAATCAGAAGGAGGTGCGGGAGGACGGTGGGATAGTTGACCATAAGAGATATGCCAATTACACCAGGTCTCAAAACAAGCCTTATAATCCTGAAAGTATTGAGTCTAGGTAGCAAGCATCCGACGGAGCTCATCATGGCGCTCTTAGATAAAGTCACGAAGAGCGATGTTCTTAGAAGTAACATAAGCTCGAAGGGATACTTGCTCCCTTAGGATTGACCTAACGGTGGCTTGGAGGTCGACATAGTCAGTGGAGGTGGTTGGTAAGAAGAACTAGGTCTGGCTTGACTAGTAAATGGGAGTGAAGGGGTTATGGGTTGAACAACGGCAGCATCGCTAGGTACCCAATAAAGGTTAGCGCAGTGAAGTAAGGTGGTCCGATCAACATTGAGAAGTAGCATAAGTCGATTCCCAGGATAAATCCAGCATAACTGTCCAGCCTCTACTTTGCAAAAGTTCATTAGCTCAAAAGCGGCTTGATCTAACTGCTTGGACCCAGATACTCAATCCTCAGGGTTGGACTCAACACCCAAAAATTTAGCAATGGTAGTGATGATGCCCCCAATGACTATCCTACCCTTACTGCTAATAGCAGCACTATATAATTATCTGGCCAAGAACGCCCCAGGGTCAAGTTGAACACCATCAAGCATACAAGATAGAACATATAACTCAGACAAGCTCACAACATTCAAACTATCATCCCAAGCAAATAAACAACAAGAAAGGATATACTAAGCTACCCGAATGCAAGGGTCCTGAACATGGGTGCATTTGGAAGAACTACTACTATACCTAACACTCCCTAAAAGCTCACTCCAAAATGCAGTCGGGTTGAATTCTCGGGGCACTTGACGGTTTGGTAAAATCCGTGCTAGGTGAAAAACCAAATATGCTATTGAAGGTACCTAAGTTCAACTCATAAAATTGGCCTTGCAAATAAAAGGAAATATACCCCACTTGACATTAGGCCCTCGTGTGACCTCAACATGTTGAGTACTTAGGAATTTTAAGGTAAAGTCCTGATAAGTATGCTCCTTAATCTCAATGAAATGTCCTATAACCCCCATGCAAACAACTACCGTGTATCATTTAACAATCCTAAACGACCTAATAATTCCTCATCATAGTAACAAGTTGCCATAACCATTCGTTCATTCAAGCAAGTATCCCTAGCAATATGGGCGGGGTTAGTTAAACTAAGAGGATGAGGAATGTTACCTTGGGCTCGTGCATTGGTGGAAGTTTGGGAGGTTCCTTGAGGCTGGGATGGTGCTTGGCTTGATGTTCTCACCTCTTTGATACTCCTTTGTCTCTTGGTAGGTGCCATGGTTGCAAAATGTAAGAAAAATTGAAACAAAAACCTAAAAAATAAGATGCGGGAAATAAAAATGAAGAATATAAGTGAAAAAGAAGAAGAATTAGAGATAGAAGAAGATGGTTAAGGAAGATGGGCGAACGTGAGATAAGGTTGAAGAAGAAATGGTGGAAAAAGGTGAAATTTGTGGGAGAAAGAGAGAGATTAAGTGAAAAGGGAAGATTTTGAGTGAAAATGAGAAGAAATAAGGGAGAAATTGAGGTGTAACGATGATGGGTTTAGAGAGAGAACAGGGAGGTAGAGAGAGCGTGTGTCAAAGAAGAAGAAGAAGAAGATGAGGGAATGTGGATGGCCACTGCGGTCAAAACCCTTGACCGTGCCTTGTAGCAACTCACCACGGTCCATATGGGTCACCACGGCTAAACCGTGGTGCCTACTGGACACTGGTTTTTTTTTATTTTGCACCACGAATCGTATACGAGTGATGCGGTCTGTGGCGCCCATCATCTTTTCTTTTTCTTGTGATGCCTTCTTCTTTTCGTTTTTTTTCCTTTTCTCTCTTTTGTTCCTTCTTTTGTGTTCTTCTTCTCTCCTCTCTATTTTTTTTTCTTACTATGAAGAATTACCTAAAAATGAAAATCAAAGCTATTAAAGGGGCTTGGATGCCTCCCAGGAAGCGCTGTTTTGAAGTCAAGAGCTTGACCAAGCTTCTATGTTCAGTTTGGATCGGTTAGAATATAAGAGTCATTTTTATTACGAACCACAAAATTAAACTCCTTTAGATGAAGGCAGCACTCTATAAGCTCAGGTTGGTGGTCCTTTGTCATCATCAATTGACGACATAGCATAATGTCAGTATACAAGACAAACTGAGTACGTGGTCCATCAGACTGGCCACTATCATCTTATTTAATCCCCAAATCAAAGTCTGCATCAACTCCTTTCATAGGAGGCAAAGACTAAAGAGAGAACCACTTGGGTAAACCTATAAAATCAATCATAATAGACTTATTAGAAGCATGGCCCTCAACCTTAGGTATGCTAGGCAGCATAGGAGCAGCAAACTCCACCTTAACATACCCTTAGTCGGGATCCTCAGTGGAAATCCAATCAAAATCGAGAAGATCTTAACAGTTCAAAACATCCTCCATGTCAATCCCAGGAGAAAGGGGGAATGCATCTGATAGGAAAGAATTAGCAGAAACCACTTTCTCCTCTGTGTGGTAGAATATAGCATAATACCCTTATACTTTAAATGTTATCTGCCTCTTTTTACATTAGTATGGCAACCTGCTGTAGTCAAGAAGGGCCTACCAAGAATAATTTGCGCTTCCTCAGTCTCAGTCATATCAGCAACGATAAAGTTTTCCGACGCCCAAATATCTCCTATTTGTACTGGCACATCATCTAATTTGCCTAAAGGTTGTATTTCAGAACCGTCTGCTAGTTATAGTGAAGAGGGTGTAGGTTGTAATGACCCTAAGTAAAGCCTATGAGACAGAGAGTATGGGATTAAACTGACACTTGCACCAAGGTTATTCACGGCCTTGCCGACAACATTTCTCTCCTTACTCTCAACCATGATTATTTCTCTGCCCTCTTTAAATGGTATGTCTTCAGGGTCACTAGGGTCCTCTACCCCTTCCTTCAAGGTAACACAATTACAACGCTCATAGGGGTTAGATTTTGGTCTACTCGGGAGTCTACCTAGAGGTGTAGATGAAGAACTAGCTTGTTGGGCTATTTGAGCTTCCAACATCTTGTTATGAGTTATAAGCACATCAACCTTACAGGCTAATTGCTTTATATACTCATCTTATTTTTTTTGTGTGAAAAACATACTCTCCATCATGGCCTCGAGGTTGGACTTTTGAGGAGCTTGTTAGGGAAATGGAGGTCTTTGAAATTCGGGGGTAGCTTAGCATTCATTATGGGCATAGTGGAAGGGTTAGGCCTATATGAGAAATTTGGATGATTCCTCCAACCCGGATTGTAAATGTTAGAATAAGGATCATTGATCAGTCTCGGGTTGAAATTATTGACATAGTTGACTTGGTTGCTAGAGTTTTAGGCAAAAGGACTCCCAACTTGGTGATTCTTAGTTAAATGGTCAATGGAATCACATATTTCACATAATGGGGAGGGCCACTAGAATTCACAACATTCACATTTAATCGTTCCAACCTTTAAGTCATAACATCTACCTTAGCATTAAGGAAAGTAACTGCATCAACTTCAAGCTTACCTCCAACCTACTTGGGTTCGCCTCGTTCGTTGGACCATTAAAAATTATTGGGCGCCATCTCCTCAATCAAATTATAGGCCTCATCTTCAGTCTTATTCATCAAAGTTTCTCCCACCGCTGCATCAATAATGTACCTTATAGGCTGGGTCACACCATTATAGAAAGCTTGAACAATCATCCATCATTGAAGGCTATGGTGAGGGCATAACCGCAACAAATCCTTGCACCGCTCCCAAGCCTCATAGAGTGTCTCATCATCCCTTTGGGTAAAGCTAGTGATTTGATTCCTCAAACTTGTCGTTTTACTTGGTGGTAAGAATTTGGCAAGGAAAGCTCTAGTAAGCTCATCCCATGTGGTGATATATCCTGAAGGCAAAGAATGTAGCCATGCTCTTGCCTTATCCCTAGGTGAGAAGGGAAATAGCCATAGTCGACTGGCATCGGTGGAAACTCTGTTAAGCTTCAATCTGTCACTTGCCTCTAAAAAAACTAAGAGATGCAAGTTCAGGTCTTCCAAAGGGGTGCCTCTAAATTGGGATTGCTGCACCATGGCAATAAGAGCAGGCTTGAGCTCAAAATTATTCTCCTCAACATTAGGATGAGCGTCACTTGAGGTGATGCCTTGGACTCCTGGGGTAATAAAATCACTGAGCATCCTTGTTTGGTCACCTCCTCCTCCCGCCATATTTGGTGAGGTTCTCCTAGCCTTGCGTCTTTGTTCCTCAAGTTTTTACTTCTTCCTCCTTAAATGGAATGTCCTCTTAATCTCAAGATTGGGTTCATATATAAATGGACTTAGTATAAACGGGTAAGATTCTTCAAGCACAATCACCAACACTACCAATGCAATCAAAAAGAAAACGGAAAACAAAAATAGAACACTTAGTCAATTTCGTAAGACTAATTCAACAGTTAACAATTTGGTCTCCGACAATGGTGCCAAAAAATACATCCGCAAACACACGGGTTTCATAGTATAGATTAAATGGTCATCGTCAGGAACCCAAGTAATCTATTAAGTCAATGACCTATTAAACTTGCTAAGTGATCAATATTTTCAAAAGAATCGATAAATAAACTAATTAACTATTTGGAAATCAATCAAAGTAAAACGTCTAGGAGTTTGATCCACCAAGTAAAGAGTTGGATCATGGATTTAAGTATGCACTTTCCATAGATAGAACGATTCAAGTAATTGCAATCAAATTGAATTTAATCCTTTCTTTCAAAACGAACTAAATTGCCTAAACAAATTCAACCAACACTCTCTCAAGTGTGTTTAATTTAGTTTAGGTTAAAGATCTATGAACGCTAAGCCTCCTCTGAGCGAGCAATTCTCTCTCAAGTTTCATTAAATCAAGTTCTATCAAGACGATCAAGTAACGAGTTTTACCTTTCAGTACTTCACCCTATTACCTAATAAGCAAGAAAAATTGGCCAGATTCCACTCACAATGTTCCAATTTCAAGGTAGACATAAATCATTCCAAACATGAAATAAGCACAGGATTTCAAGGATAAAGGATCTAACAAAAATATTATGGCTAACAAATCCCTAGATTAGATAAAACTACTCACTCATGTTTCTAAATTCAACTGAAATAAGAGTTTAAAAGCAAAAATTCAAAGGAAGGAAACCTTTACAATAATGGCAGCCTTTGAATTGTGCAATAATTTTGAAGCTTCCAAGAGCAAGCTTCTCCCTTCTAATCTCAAAGAAAACTAAACTAAAACTAAACTAAGAGAGATCTGAGAGTACGTTATGGTTACTGTAAAAAAAAAACTCCTCTTTTCTACTTCGGAACATGCCTTTTAAGCAACAAATAGATTAACCTTAGTTGCACAATGAAGGAAGATAAAGAGGCTAATAGTTACAGGCTTACCACGGTTAGTGGCGACCACCACTGTTGGACCGTGGTCTTGGCTGGAATCGAACTTTTCTGCTCTTGTCTTGCTCTACGGGTACGGCATCTCAGGGGCATCCGTGGGGGTCAACATACACTCAAATGAGGGTTAAATTTCGGGTTAAATAGTCCAAAATCTTGCAAATATCATCAAAGAACTATACCTAAGTATAAAACAAGAATAGGAGCATAAGTTATGACCTTAAGCACATAATTCTCCCTAAAAATGCGGGAAAATGGCCCTACAATGATGTACACTTTAAGCACTTATCAATTATTATGCATATGTAAGTTAATTGGTATAGTTCATATAGTGCATATTGGCTAGAAGTTGCTTTGAATAGCGGTGTGAGCCAACCATCTAATTAATCAATCATCTTTTCAGTTAAAGTTAGTTATTTTTGGGATGTAAACCCCAATGCTCCGGATATGTAATCTGTTGAGTTGCATCTCTTATTCTTTCTTTATTGTTGTCCCTTATACTTTGTGTACTCTGGGCATGTGGCTCGTGGAGTTATGGTTTCCGGCATGTAGCCGTTGAGCTTGCAGATATGCCTTTTATGCTGTTATTTATTACAAGCACCTAATATAAGGCTTCAAGCCTAGGATATGGTCAATTTTTAGGCAGAACTCTGTCTGTCTCATTCCAGAAATTAATAAATCGCTAACATCACTAGCCTAGGGCGTTAGGGGTGTTATGGATAGTATTGGAGCAAGATCCTACGACCACAGGGCACAACTGAGTCTTGCATTTCTTATAGTCATCTAGGAGCGACTTTGTGACGATGTGACATATGTTGTGCTTTTTGTGTGTGAATGAACTTCTGGTGTGGAAGTTGATGGTTTGACTAATTTTATGAATTGAGTAAACTGATTGATTGAAAAAGTGAACTATTTGTTGGAGTATAGGCTGAATGACTTATATTATCACGAATAAGCTAAGTGGTAACTGAATCAATAATTGTTTTGCATATGCACCTTGGTGATTTGATCAAAAGTTTAAAGTACGCTTGGTTTGAACTCAAACGATTGAAAATGTCTTAACTCTAATCTCATTCTTTGCCCCTAAGGTACGATTTTCCCCTTGGACAAGAGAGTGAGCAGATGTATTCAATGGTTGCTAGAGAGAGGGCTAGAAGTAGTGAAGCTATTTTCCTTTGAAAACCTAGAGACCTTGAAAGTTAAAGTCTTTCCTAATTAGTGAGTTAGGTTTTTCCTTTCATTTCACATTAAAAGACCTTTCTAATCAATTGGTTAGGTCTTTTGGTTGCATCTAAAAACACTCAATCACTTTGCAATAATACTTAAAAGTAGTTCTATAAGCATGAATTCTAAAGTGTAATTAATGTTCTGAGTGTGCACCTGCTAGGATTTGTACGTTGCTACATGTGTTAATGATGATATGCTAACAAGCGATTAAGGATTACCTTACATGATTAAAATAATCTTTTTGAATTGTACCTCTCTTATGTGAATTCTCCATTGCTCAAACGTCAAGATTTTAAAGTGTTGAGTCTTTTCTAACGATGGAATCAGGTTTTCGACTCGTATTCAGAAATTTCATCTATTCTAAAGAAATGCAGGGGTTAAATTCAGAAGTTTATGCCCCTATACATGAGTGGATATTATTTATTAACATAGGTATGTCGAGATGTCTACCTCTCTAGACAGGCTAGAACTAAACCATTAGGAAAGTGATTAAGGATTATCTTCTATGTTTGAAGGTCGTATTGGATAGTGCCTTTCATTTTTGGAATTCTAAATTGTTTAAAGGGATTAAGGGAGACTTACATATATATGCATGCAAATTTGAATAATAGCGGTGCATCTCTCTTCCTCGTTGCATAAGTGTATTCTCCATCGTTCTGTATGATTATGGTCATTGCTTGCACATCATATTTACTATTCTATGCAAAGCTGATGGCTTGATGTTGTTTATATCTTACATTTCATGCTTTTCACTGTACAAGTACTATCAAGTTAACCGTGTGAAATGATTTCTATTGTGTGGGCTGATATGCTTGTTATGGGATTAATAGCACCCTAGTTACATTAACCCTAGTACACCTAGAGGGGAAACAAGAAGAACCTGATGGACTTTGGAATTGTTATACCACGTATGTTAAGGTGAAAACTCATACCTTTCTAATGATTTCTTACGCATTAACATTGAGTGCGGAAACTAAGAATCTATATAGGAGATAGAACCTTTCCTTCTGTACTATAAGCTCTTAGAACTGCTACAATCACCTCATGAGATAGGATGTCTTATAGAATCGCGATATGTATTCGTAAGGCCATCACTACCATTCTCTTTACCTTGAAATGATTGTAAGCTTATAGGTGGCTAGTTCTAATAATTCAAGAAACGACCAAAACTTACCTTTAGGTATAGGGTACAACCAAGGGATTGCATTTTCGCACGATCGTGTAGGTGTATACTTAGGTGATAATGAGTGAGTTTAGATGTTTTCCAGTATCAACGTGGCCATGCATATAATGTTAAACTCATGCGAGCATATTCAGTTACTCAGGTTTATTAGGGAACTACCTTGAAGGATTTATGAATGAATTTCCTTATTTGTACACCTTTGGGGGTGGTTGTGTACATGATGGAGTTCGATGAACCTCTCGACTTATACGATAAGTGGAGTGATGGGATGTTGGGTTGTTAATTGGACTAATCTAAAGTGCCCTTATTTCTTTCTAATTGGTTTCTGTGGCTACTTAATCATGCATGAAGTAACATGACCTTGTGACCATAGAATTTTGTATTCACATATCCTTGTGCATTTTTTGCTTGAATGAATGACATTCCAGTGTACCTACAATAGTAGTTAAATTTCTGACCCTAAGATTTATGAATGAGTATGCGTGAATAGTCTTTCTCATGATTGATAGGAGTGCCATAAAATGACATTATTAACTTATCTTACATTATGCATTATGTGATGAGCTTGCTGGAGAGACCATGAAGTTGTGCTTTTACTTAGCCAATACGATTAATGTCATTCGTGCTTTAGGGGTTGTTCTGCTGTTGTACGGCCATGGTACCATTCTGTGTACTGATATCTCACCGCCATATGAACTAGCACCTACATGAGTATGCAATTATCTATGTACTTTATATGACATGATGATGTATTAGGTGTGGCTTAGTAGTGTTATGAACCTAGGTATATTCTTACGATACTCTAAGTGCGACACAAAGGACCTAGAATCACATTTACAAGCCTGGCAATCTATTTACGTATTTCTGTGATATTAGAGATAACTAATTCCACATGGAATAGAGCTCCCCATTAGCCAAGCCATTGTGATTACCTTGTCCATGTGTTTGTTTAACTATGGATGCAAGTTGGAGACCTTTCGTTTTGATAAATATGGTTGTAAGAATAACAAGAGGCATTAGCCTAAGAGCACTAAGTAATTGTTTCCCTTGCCCCATGCTACTTGCCATGTTCCATCCATAATCTACAGGAACTAGAAACCTCTTCAATGATAACCCCCATTGGAAATGGCCTTGCTAGGTAGCTAAATTAAGGATCACTCTTCAGATGCATTAGTGATTGTAAGGACCTTACACTAATCCAATCCTAACACTTCCTTCTCGCAACTTGTACATGAGGAATGTATTGAACCTCAATGGCCCATCGGCCCACATTCTTAGGATAACATTTTCCTTCCCAAGATGCTTTTCTATATGATAATTAATCGCCCAATGCATTGCCCAGAGATTACATGTATGTAGTAGCAATTGATATTGATTGTTCTTAGTTTCGGAATGCAAAGTTGTAGCTCTATGTGATGTCGTTACGAACTTATATATTATTCGCGTATTTTGTTATTCATGTGGTGCTGTGTGGTGCTATGCAATGTTCCTACTACACGGTAGTGATGTAGAAGCCTTGATCGATTGACTTAATCATAAAATGAATTGATTCTTTCATGCTTAGGATATAGTTGTGTACCTTGACTCGACCTTCATTGGTGCTACTAGTTTTTAAGTACAAAAGGTTCCTTAGATGCCATCTTATATGCTCCAATGTAATGTGGCCTATGTTTTAAATTTAGTTTTAAAATGAGTTTGAAAAGGGTATCCATGCCAACTCAGTTGCTCCTCTTCTATGTGATTTATCCTTGGCGCCTTAATAGAGTAAGTAGACGCTTGAAGAGGATTGACGAGGAGGAGACTAGATACCATAAACCTTTTGTTTTATCGATTTCAAAAGCTATGTTAAGTTCTAAGTTACAATTTTGGGTTCTATTGTGGGATGTGTGGCTGGTACCATGTGTATGCGCATTTCATGTTTCACTGAACCGTGAACTTTGGAATTTCGAGGACGAAATTCTTTTGAGGGGGAAGAATGCAATAGCCAAGAATTTTAATGTCAGACTAATGGCTTAAATTAATTATTTTATGAGTTATGTTTTATTTTATTAGCTAAAATTAGGCTAATATTTGTATGCCTATTAAAATGAATAATTTTAAAAAACTTAGTTTGGAATTTTCATGACTTGGAAGGGTATATGAAAGCGTAAAATTAGTAAACAATCAAATGTTAATTCATGCGAGATTTAGGCTTGATTTTTAGGTCTAGGTAACGAGTGATTTTCAGTTAGTAGAATAAAAAAAAGGAGAAAAGGGGCAAGAGCCCCAACCTTTTCACAAAAGGTAGAAAGGAGGAAGGGGAAGCTCTCTTCCTAGCCCCCACGATCCACCGAGACCGAGAGAGAGAGAGGAAGAAAGAGGGGGATAGAGAGAGGCAGAGAGAAGGGGAGGGAGGACGTCAACAGGTGGCTAGGGATAGCCCGGCACTAGCAGCGCGCAACTAGGTGCTTGGCTTGTGCATAGGCAGCACATCAAACAAAGAAGTCGCAAAGGGCTAGGACTGCGATGGTTGCCGTCGAGAGGCAGTTCTAATGGTTTGAAGTCAACAGTGCATTAAGGGCTAATGAACGAACTGAACCCATGCTGAAGGCAACCCAAACTAAACCTTAGATTGGATCCCTTAGCTTGGAATCGAGGTGCGTGTTCTCAATTTCCTAAACTACTAATAATTTCACAAGTTTTAACATCTCTTTTACTAAGGTGTTCTGATTATTAATTCCTTGTTGAGCTAATTGATTTGATTTAGAGATGAGTCAAAATGTGTGGAAAGGAAAGGATATAGAATGATTGTTGGCTATTTGGAATGAACCAAAACGATAATTGAGTTGCATGGCTAATTAAGTTGCTTGACTAATTGAATTTCTTGGACTAATTGAGTTGGTTGGCCATTTTTAATGAATTGAACTGAAGCTAAATTGTTGGTTATTTGGAATCATTTGGATTGAAATAATGGTTGACTTTTGAGGATATTTGTGAAAGGTACCATAAGGAGGGAAGCTGGGTTATTGTTAAGTTTACAAGATTATGAAAATATGCTTACATGTATGAATCGTGTAGGTTCTATTCAATTAAAAGTCGGTAGTGGTTAGCCATAATTATAAAATTGTTATAAATAAAATTATGTGATTCTACAATGAAATAAAAAGGGGTTGCACAGTGGTTATATATGACGTTCCTAGCTAACCTGAAGTACTTTAAGCAAACTCCTATTATTGCCAATTACGTCCCTATCTTAATTGCTAAAATACCTATAATGTGGACAATCTTTAACAAATAATTTGAGTTTTAAAGATCCCTTGATTGCTTCCAGAGGCTATTCAAGTGAGCTGTTGAGTTAGAAAGCATTCTGAATTACGATAAATATGTTTATGATATGCTTAAAGGCTTGTGTCGATAAGTATGTAAGTGATTTGCTTTGATGTGGCAAGCGTTCTGCGATATGTGGTTAATAGTTAGACCATTCGTTTGTTAGATGTTAAAAGCTCTTTTATAACTGATTTGATGTGCTACGCAACTGCATAGAGTCTTGCATTATGTACGAACTGTTTTGCATCTGAAACATTGAGAAATCGAGGTGTTTATATACGATTGCATCTGCTAGCTTCTAAAACAAGTTTTAATGTCACATTCTTTGATAAGTGAATGGTCATATAGTTGTTAACACGTTTGCAAGCATACTTTCCTAAAATGAGTGGTTTTATGCTTTCAAAAGACGACTTGAATCCACTAAGGCTTTTTAGCTCTCTTGAGAATGAAAATGTCATTTTTTGTGATACAATGAGATTTGATATAAGTGTATTCAAGTGAGATGCATTTGAAATGTTTTGGGCTAGGAGAATGGTGCTAAATGTTTGGACAAATGTTTAAGGAGACGATCCAGTATGTAGGAACTCTAAGTCCTAAGGAGTAGACCTAGAAGTGGGAACCCTAGAAGACCCTGACAAGGGTAATGGTCCACTGATTATAAGAGGCCCTGGGGATAATATGAAGGGCTAGTGTTGATTTCCCCTAGTGCGAGTATAGATCTCCCCTGAATAGCACAAATATGAGAATCCAATGCCTATGAAATAATTTCGTACTTGTTATGTGATGCAAACTCCTCATTTGAGGACCATGCTAGTACTACGATTTGGAAAAGTGCATATACTCTTGAAAAGAGCTTTTATTGAATTCCAAATTATTTACCAGTGACTGTTTTATAAAGAATTTCTTTGGTTTAAGTAATGATCCTTGTCCTTTATGCGTTAATCCAACGCTCTTACTAAAAAGAATCCTACTTGGTGATTTTAATTGAACTCCTTGATGATAGACGTTGTGTGTGAACTAAGTGCCCCACTGCTCCCAATATCTGAATTTGTGTGTGAGTTAGTTTGCTTTTGAGTATGGTATGCCTACTATTCGATATTGAGGAAGTGATTGTCACTACTAAGCTACAAAAGACATAGTTTAGGCTAGTTGAGTACTCTTGTGTGTGAAATAGAAGGAAAGTAAGGATACCATCGAGTTTGGAAGGTTGTCGAGGTAATAATGAATATGTGAGACCCTATATAATTATTGTATGATATTATACATCAACTTGTGTGTGAATGCTACTTAATTTATTATATGCAACTATTTTGTTTTCTTGGGATTGAGAATTATTCATTGAGCGTGTCGTACCTCATCTCCTCTCTATTTCCCCTTTTCCCCAGGTTCCTGATATGATAGGTATAAGGCAGTTCACATAAACCGAGTTAGAAGCTCCTTTTGCTTTAGAAAAATAAGTTAAGCGCTTTTATGTGTGGAATCATGAATAGAATAATGAAACGTAGTGCATTCATAAATCATTATGCATATGTAAATTAATTGATATAGTTCATGTAATGCATATTGGTTAGAAGTTGTTCTAAATGGCCGTGTGAGTCAACCATTTAATTAGCAAGTCGTCTTTTTAGTTAAAGTTAGTTGTTTTTGGGATGTAAACACCAAATGCTCTGGATGTGTGATCCATTGAGCTGTAGCTCTTATTTCTTTCATTATTATTGTACCTTATACTTAGTGTACTCCAGGCGTGTGGTCCGTAGAGCTGTGGTCTCCGGCGTGCCGCTGCGGAGCGTGTAGATATGTCTTTTATACATTTATTTATTGCAGGGACCTAATGTAAGACTTTAAGCTTGGTATATGATAAAGTTTTAGGCGGAACTCTGTCCGTTTTATTCCAGAACTTAAGAAATCCATAACATCACTAGTCCTAGCGGGTAGGGGTGTTATTGGTACTTGTTTTTGTTTCAGGTATTCTTACTCTAAATTTTGTACATATCTATAATTGTTACTGTGCACAATTTAGTTATTTTGGGATGGAGTTGGTTGGATGTTTTTTCTAATGGTATGGTTTACTTCTTTACTCACTGATCTTTCATGTTGTTGGTATTGTAGCTTATGAATCTGTGACTGTGCATGTAACTATGATTGCCCCCTCCCCCTCTTTGTCTTGCACACATTTTACGTAGAATTTAGTGAATTAACTTGGTAGGCTTGTCTGTGATACACTCCCTTTCATTGCCTGATTTAATTTTACACATTGTTATTTTGTTGCAAACGGTGATCTTGGACTATCACTAACTATGATTTCGCCCTCTATTATGTCCTACCTTCGATAGCCATGGTCTTAAGATTATGTTTAATTGCCATTTACATTGTAAATTTTGATCATGTTGTGTAATTTTTAAGTATAGATCTTATCCAATTAACTTATACTCTTCCAAGGTATTCTACATCCTATTTTTCCTGTGGACTAGGCCAAGGCAAAATAAGCATAAAGTTCTTAATTCTAAGTCATGCCTTTATTACTTTGTCATATATCTAGCCTTAATGTAAACTGGCGCTTGTATTTTATGCAGTATTCTTTGGAAATTATTGTCCTTACTCTCTGGTTATATTTTTCGTGTCCTTTGAATCATTTTTCTTATGTAATCAATGGAACTCTACTCTGAATGTGTAAACTCAACCACATGTTAAAACATAGAATACTATGAAGTGCTTGGGTGAATTGGAAAGGGTTCCTTCTAGCCTGCTCTTCCTGTTTAGCATAAGTATTACAAAGAGGATAAGACTATTGGTCAATGCCTCACATTCACACTATATTCAATTAGATAAGTAACATGGGTGTTAGTTTTGATATCAAATTTATTTGTCTTAATACCTGTGATTTGAGGTAGGTTGGAAGTTGAACCTTGAACTTAAAACACTTAGAGTCTATTTGGCCTTTTAGAAAGTTCTTTGGAAAAACAAAATAAATTTGGAAATTATAATTTTACCTTTGTTTGGAATGAAGAAAAATGTTTGGAAAAAAAATAAGGAAGAAATATTGGTGGAAAGTTACAAAAATATGATGCAATATTTTATCCTCACAATTGTGAGAAATACGGTGGAAAATATCATAGGGGTAAATTAGGTTATTTAATATTCGTGAATTTTATACCTTATTCTACCAAGATTTTGCCCCCAGTAATTGGTAATTTAGGTTGCCTGTTAATGTCTTGTTAGTTTTGTAAGTAATAAAGACAATTGCTCAAATTACAGATAAGGGGTGCAAATGTGTTGAAAGTTGGGCATGTTAACCCAGGATAGCTGTGAAATAAGGCCTAGTTAATGTGCACAAAAACTCCCAGAGAATCAAGAAAGAACAACAGCGCAGGAATCTGGCATGGATTGCCTATGCCAAGTGATACAGCCATTCTAAAACCCTATTTTGCTTTCTTCTTGTACCACAGTCCAGAAATTTGACACAATCTACCTATGCCACACAACACAGTCATGCCATGTTTGTTATTCTGGGGTCTATATAACCCCCATTCCCCATTTGTAAGTAGCTAGGTTTTTAGCTAGGTTAAGAGGTAGGGTAAACTTAATTGTTGGGGTTCTCAAGGTAGTTCTTAGGGGTAAATTAGTGTTTAATTTATCTAATGTAGCTACATTTCAAGTGTTAATTTCAACCCTTTGATTCTCTATCAATGCCATTTACTTTTCAAGCTCTTCAATTGAATGGTTTGTTTGGTCAATCTCTCTCATCTACTCTTCTCTTTTAGCATTTAAATCATCTTTTTTCAGTTAATTTGATGCTTTAATGATGTTGTTTATCTTTTTCTCTTGTCTTCTTTTCCTTCTCTAGTTCCAATCTTTCTCTTTCTTATCTCAAATCTCCATTTTCAACTCTGACCTTCTTCATTCAAGCTAGGCCTTTAAAAACCCATTTTCGCAAGTCTAACCTTTTGATTTCTTATGTGTAATCTAAATTAACTAGGTTAGTTTAGTAAGAAACAAGTGCAAAAAAGCTACAAATTCCATCCACTTGTTCTAATAATAGAGGTCTAACCTCCTTTGTTGGATTCTTGAGATTTTAAGTTACTCTCTTTTCTCTGTCTTTCCTTAGCTATTAGGTTTAATTCTTTCTTAGTTAAATTAGATGTTTTGCTACTTATTGTTAGTTAATATGATGTTTGTGTTGATTTTATTAATTATGCTTTATTTTAAATTAGTTTAATTAATTATGTTTAGATTAAGGTAAGTAAGTAATTAGTATAATTAATCATATTCAGTCACATTAATTACTTTTCTTAGCTTAGAATTAGGGCAAGTAACTTGATTTCAACACTATCCCAGAGAGTGACAAACTTTCCACCCATGCTCTCCAGAAAATATTCAACAAATTGGTGCCCTTGCTAGTCTATGGTGTAACTTTAGGAACTTTTACATTTTGTGTTCGAAAACTTTCAATTTTTTTTTTATAGTAGTTACTTTATTTTGGGAACTTTTGTGCCTTCTTAATCGATTTTAGATCCCTAATGGTTTGGTTGCTAGCTTGTATAGATGTAGAATATGCATGATAGAACATTGGTCTATGGTGTAATTTTCAGTGTTACATAATAACTCCATCTAATATGTGTGATATTGTGCCCACCTTGTGCATTTGAACGTTGACTCTTTTCATTAGTTTGTTTACCCTTAGGTTGAGGACATTCTACTTGATCAATTGACTGGCTTTTTCTTTGGAAAAAAAGGAAAAATAGAGTGTGAGAGAGAAAGCTTGATTTAAGGGAACCAAGGAGCTTAAAGGACTTATTACATATACTAAATACAGCCATGATTCTAAGAAAGTAAGTTGGGTTTTAGTTGTTTTATTTTATTTTGTTTTATTTTGCTCAAGCACAAGCAAAGTCTTGGTTTAGGAGTATTTGTTGGGGCTCAGTATACGTGAATTTTGTACCTTATTCTACCTAGACTTTTCCCATAATAATTGCTAAACTAGGTTGCTTGTTAGTACTTTATTGGTTTTGTAGGTAATAAAAACAATTGCTCAAATTGAGAACAGTGGGTGCACATGTGCTTAAAGTTAGGCACGTAAACCTAGGGCAGTCATGAGCTAAGGTCCAGTCAATGTGCACAAAAACTGCCAGAGACACAACAAAGAAGAACAATGCCGGAATTTAGCATAGCCGTGCTAAAATCCTATTTTCCTCTGTTCTTATCCTAGAATCCAGAAACTTGACACGGTCTATCCACACCACATTGTATAGCCATGCCAAGTTTGTTATTTCGGGGTCGATATAACCCCTTTCCTGTATATGTGCAATTTCCTAGGTTTAGAGTTAGGGCTAGCTTAATTGTTAGGGTTCTCAAGGCACTGCTTAGGAGTAGATTAGTCTTTAATTTAGCTAATGTAGCCACATTTCAGACGTTAATTTCAAGTATTTGATTCTCTCTCAATGGCATTTAGTTTTCAAGCACTTCAATTGAATTATTAGTCTTCTTGTTTGGGTTGATTTGATGCTTTCATGATATTGTTTACCCTTGAATATTGTCTTTTTTCTTTTCTCTACTTCCAATATTTGTCTTTCTTATCTCAAATCACCATTTTCAACTCTCTCTTTCTTCATTCAAGTTAGGGTTTTAAAACCCCTTTTCACATGTTTAGCCTTTTGATGCATTATGTGTTAGATTAGAATTAGCTAGGTTAGTTTAGTGAGAAACAAGTGCAAAAGAGCTACAAATCTCATCCATCTACTCTAACGTTGGAGGTCTAACCTCCATTGTTGGATTCTTCAGCTTTTAAAATACTCTCTTTTCTCTCTCTTCCCTTAGCTATTAGATTTAACGATTTTTTGTTTAAATCATATGCTTTGCTACTTATTGTTAGTTAATATAATGTTTTGTGTTGGTGTTGTTCATTATCCTTTGTTTTAGATTAGTTTAATTAATTTTTTTAGATTAAGATTAGTGGATAATTAGTTTAATCAATCCTATTGAGTCACATTTATTACTTTCTTTAGCTTAGAATTGGAGCCAAAAGAACAAGTGACTTGATTTCAATATCGTCCCACAGGATGACAAACTTTCCACCCATACTCCCCAAAAACTCTTTCTCCCCCCTCTCTCTCACACTCTTTCTCCTTGCCTCCTTTGGCTGTGAAGCAACCCTCCAGTGACCTTTAGCAATTCTCTCTCTCTCTCTCTCTCTCTCTCTCTCTCTCTCTCTCTCTCTCTCTCTCTCTCTCTCTCTCTCTCTCTCTCTCTCTCTCTCTCGCTCTCTCACAATCTGGGATCTAGGATTTCATTGAGCATTTTACCCAAACCCTAGGTTCCTCTCGATTCTATGTTTATTTCACTTGGGGTTATTGGAGTGCGTATTGGTGTTGCTATTAGCAATGCTTGTGTTGATAATTATGGTGGTGTTTGTTTTGGATTTGGTTTGAATAGAACTAGCTAAGGTTCTTGCTATAGCAATTTAGGTCTGATTGGTTGGTTAATTTGTTATTTCAAATGTATTATGCCAATGCACTTAACCATTTTTTTCTAAATTTCTCTATGGGAGTTGAGTGCTTTTCAATATTATTTTAGAAAAGTAAAGGCTACTTGTAGTGGGTGTTCGAGATAGGGTGTGTTTTGTATAGTCAAGTTAAGATGACGCTCCAAAGGTGCCAATCGAGCTCCGAATATAGGGGTCTTCTCCATTTGTATAGTTAAGTTTCATGGTACATGCTTGAACATTAATAGAGCACTTGGTTAAAAATAAATAGAACATGCTTAACAAAAACAGGTTACAATAAGTCAACAAATACCCAATAAAAGATAATTTATTCAAGCAATTTATGCAAAAACTACCAGAAATGAGAAATTAAAATGAATGCAATTTATCAAAATTAATGAAAGAGAAGGTGGTATACATGCCTAAAACCTCCAATATGGGATGTGCTACAAAATACTCTGCTTTTTGGGGCTTTAATTAAAGCAATTTCTTCTTTCACTACCCTTAAAAATGAACATAAATAGAGTAGATGATTCGAACATAAATTATGTGTGCAGCCTTGCTTGTCCTGCAGACCAGATGCTTACTAATATACAAACTCACACAAGCAGTCAAGGATAGAGTTGGAAAATCAAGTGATCAATCAAGTGATATAGAAACACGACACTTAAAGCTCACTTGGGCAGTCACTTTAGGGCTTCTTTGACACAGAAACACTAATAAGAAGAACTGAAATGACCTAGTGTGTCACCACTTCAGCTACCAACTCCAGATACAAACACTAGGAACTCAGAAAGCAAATTGAGCTAAACTTAAGTTCAATTCAATATGTGATGGTCTGATTACAATACAAAGGGAGAGTGGTTCATATACGACCTTCTTTCTAGCAAAGCCAATGCTTAAGTTAATAATAGCAAGTACCAGATGCTAATCAAGTCACTCTATGAGAGAATAAATAGCCTAGGGTATTATAAGCTGATTTGAGCTGAAAACCAGTGAACTAATGACACCTTTATGGGTCATTCTGCTTCATCAAATGAGGTGTCGACCTTCTTAGCAAATATGGACTGGTTTAAGCTCTCAAAGCAACCCTTGAGTAGGTTAAAATGCAACTTGTAGCACACTTATTGGGCTAATCATCATGCTATCAGTAGGTATAGCAAACTGAATAAAAAGTTATTTTATGCTCAAGATTAGTCGGTTAATAGCAAGCTATGTGGGAGCTAATTGCCAACTTTTAGCAGCTCTTTTGATAAATATTTAGGTATCCTTTCTTAGCCTAAATGCACTTAAGACATGCATGCCAAGAAGTCTTCAAGTTTCCCTCCAATACTGGACTATGCTGGATTACAGTCTATAATGCACTGTCTGGACTTTGCTTCTGGTTGCTTGACCTTTTAGGCTTGAAAATGGCTGGAACATGATTTATTGGATAACAAGTTGAACTAAAGATATGAGGGATTAGTGAACCCTCAATTACTCATCATCAATATTGATCATGCTCACGAACTTGGGCCAGAAACTAGTAGAATTAGTAGTGATTAGGTCTGCTTGTTGGAGGTATTCCCTAACCAGTGTCGTGGTGTTCTTGATCTTTTCTACCTTGGACATGCAATCTGATCCTCCTCCTGCTCATCGGATTTCTTGGTGCCTTTATTCCCATCAGCCCTCCTTCTTGGAAAGAGTTTGCCCTCAACCTAACAGTCCGTCAGAATCGTAATGGTATGGGCTAAGGTCAGTCGCATTGAATGTGTGAAGACTCTCTTGGTAAATCCACCTTATAGGCATTGGGGCCAATTTGCTCTAGCACCTCAAAAGGTCCATCTGATCTTGGCACCAATTTAGACTTCCTCTTACTAGGAAATCTTTCATTCATTAAGTGGATCCATTACCAAATCTCCTGGCTGAAAGTGGACCTCTTTTCTATGCTTGTTGGCCTAGATCTTTGCTATCTCATTACTCTTCTCAATTCTAGCCCTCACCTTAGTGCGAAGCCCCTTCATTTCTTCAGCTCTTTTACTTGCTTCCTAACTAAACTTTGTGGTTATAGGAAGAGGAACCAAGTCTAGTGGAGTCTGGGGATTCTAGCCATACATAACCTGAAAAGGAGATAACTTTATGGCCTTATAAGGAGCTCTGTTATAGGAAAATTCCACATGGGACAGCAGCTTATCCTATCCTTTAATGTTCTTCTTTACCAATACCCTGAGTAGTGTATTTAAGGTTCTATTGGTGACTTCTGTTTGACCATCTGTATGGGGGTAGCAGGTGGTATTGACTTTGAGTAGAATGCCCATTTTCTCCATAAACTTAGTCAAAAATGATTAAGAAACTGGGTATCTCTATCGAATACCATGCTTCTAGGAATCCGATGTAACCTGACTACTTCCCTGAAATATAGATTGACCACATTAGATGCATCATATGTGGTATGACAACAGATGAATGGGCCATCTTAGAGAATCTATCAACCACCATCATAATCAAATCCTTACTCCTCTATGTCCTTGGCAACCCTGTAATGAAATCCAAGCTAATATCCTCCTGTGGAGCTTTTGGAATATGCATTGGGGAGTAGAGTCCTTGAAGCAAAACACAACTCTTAGCTAGCTGGCAGGTAGAGCACCTCTTGACAAAATGCTCAACATCCTTCTCCATTTTAGGCTAGTAGTAATGCTCCTTAAGTATAGAACAAGTCTCGCCAACTCCAAAGTGGCCAACCAAAGCTCCCCCACATACCTCCCTGATCAATAGCTCTCTGATCCCACTTTTGGGAATACATAGCCTACTTCATTTAAAAAGGAAGCCTTGATTAAGATGAAATGCTCCCTGAGGATGGTGAGAGCATTTCTCAAACAATTGCTTAAGGTCTTCATCAACTCTATATTGCTCTTTGATCACTTCAAAGCTAAGAACACTTAAATACAAGGAAGATAGAAGTAGATATCTTCTGGAAAGGGAATCAGCACCCTTATTGAGCTTTCCAGTATTGTGGTGCATCATAAAATGGAAGGACTACATGTACTCAACCTATTTGGCATGCCTTAGGTTAAGTTTATGCTACCCTTGAATGAACTTAGGGGCTTCATAATCTAAATGTAGGATAAATTCACCATCAATCAAATAATACCTCCATTGTCCTAATGCCCTGATGAAGGTATAGAACTCCTTGTCATAAGTGGAAAATTTCCTCCTTGCATCATTCAGTTTCTCACTAAAGTAAGCCACAGGTCTCCCTTCCTGAGTTAAAATAGCCCCTATTCCAACCCCATAAGCATCACACTCTACTTCAAAGACTTTAGAAACGTTTGGTAGAGAAAGCGTATAGGCACTGGTGAGCTTGTCTTTGACTGGTTCAAAGGCCCTTTGAGCCTAATGAAACCACTCAAACCTCTTACCTTTTAGCACTTGAGTAACTGGAGCCATAAGTGAGCTGAAATTTCTTATAAATCTTTTATAGAAGGAAGTCAAGCCATGAGAGCTCCTGACCTGCTGGATAGAGGTAGGAACTGGCCACTCCTTAATGGCTCTAATCTTGTCACCATCAACCTAGATGCCCTGAGCTAAAACCACATAGTCTAAGAACTTGACTTGAGAAGTGGAAAAGTGACACTTTTCAAGGTTCCCATATAATTTCCCCAGGGACAGAATGTGAAGTGCCTCATGCATATGCTAGGCATGCTCCTCTTCATTCTGGCTATAGACCAAAATGTCACTAAAATAAACCACCACAGACTTCCCTATCAAAGGCTCAAGGACCTCATTCATTAGCCTGATGAAGGTGCTAGGAGCATTGGTTAAACCAAACGGCATCACCAACCATTCATACGGCCCCTCTTTAGTCTTAAAGTTTATCTTCATTCATCCTCTTCACGAATCCGTGTCTGATAATATCCACTCCTGAGATCGATCTTGGAGAATATTGTGGAACCATGTAGCTCATCAAGAAGGTCCTCTAATCTAGGAATAGGGTACCTATACTTGATGGTGATGTTGTTTATCACTCTACTGTCCACATAGATTCTCATGCTCCCATCTTTCTTAGGTACTAGCAAAGCTTACACTGCACAAGAACTCAATTTTTCTCTAATCATACCTTTAGCTAGCAATTCATCTACTCGCCTTTGGATCTCATTAGTCTCTTGGGGATTCATTCTGTACGCAGGCTTGTTTAGGAGGATAGAACTAGGGATAAGGTCAATCTTCTACTGTATTGATCTCTTTGGAACCAAGTGGTACTTCAATGGAGAAGACATGTTTGTCTTCGAACAAGAGGGGTTGCAGTAAAGGATGGATAGCGAGTGGGATATTTTTCAGCTCAAGGTTTAGCAAGATTAATTCTTGAGCTGACTGAAACTTACATTGTTGGGATCAGAGGAGAGTGGTAGGGAATACATCAAGCTGAGGTGAGTCTTTGGGTTTCTGGATTTGAAAGGGTTTGAGGGGAGTGAGGGTAATTTTCTTATGGTCATTGACAAAGGTGCATGTGTTCAGCCTCACATCATGCATAACCCCCTTATCAAATAACCAAGGTCTACCTAAGAGGACATGACAAGCATCCATGAGGATTACATCACACCATACCTCATCCTTATACCCTTTTCCAATAGATAATGAACCTAAGCATTTGGACGAGATCTGGATACATTTTCCTTGGTTCAATAATTGAATGGTGTAAGGAGTTGGGTGGATACACGACCACACTAAACTCACACTCAAAGGGAATGTAAGTAAAGCTAGAACAAGCAGCATTCTAGGCTTAAGTTTGAGTGAATCCGAGAGTAATATGGTGAAATATAGAAACTAAACTTAAGTCTTAGATATAAAAACACCACCAAGATCAAGGTTTGGGCCCTTGACCTCAATTAGGATATAGAAATACCATCTAATTAAGAGTTAAGATTCACTTAATCACCACCTAACTTGGCCTAAGCTAGGATAAGCAAGTAAGAATTCAGTTTGTTCAAAGGAGCAAGGCTCTCATTAACATTCAAGGCTAAGCAATCTGTTTACACATGAGAGCTACTAGCTATGCTTATACATGTCCCATGCTGCCTATGAAATGAATTAAAGGTTCGTTCATACTTAGGAAACCTCTAAGTATATTTAAAGCTAGCTTACACCCAGTTTAGCTACAAAGCATGATTAGCTAAGCTAACTACAAGTAATAAATCTAGCAAAGCAAAAGATTAAAGCCCAAACTTGTCCTAAACTCATCAATTAGCCTTAACAGGGCTGCTTGCACATAGAGGAGAGAGGAAAAGGTTGTTAGAGACATATACTTTTCGGCTAGCCAATCTAGGCATCCTTGCCTTTCTTCCTTCAATTCCCATTAGTAGCTCATTTGGCTAGGCTGAAAAGGATCCACGATTGTGTTTCTAACTACTTTTAACCTCTAACGATGCTACTTGGTCTTGATTGGATAGCAAAAGGATGAATAACCACCATAGCAGCCAATCCGGTGCAAGATGCTAGTTTTGGCTGGTTTTGTGTAGCTACATTTCCTTGGTTTGGAATTGGCCTAGACTTGATTTCCTTACTTGGGGCAAAACCTCAAGATATGTACAAACCCCCTATCAAGAAATTAGATTTAAATCAACTTTTGCTGGCCTAAAAGTTCAGCTGAAAAGAACAGGGTAGAATCGGGCTTAATTCAACATGGTTTATAAAACAGCCTTGGTCTTCATTATGCACCTTATTTAACTTGAATTTCTTGGTTGGATCAGATAGCTAACATCTTGTGGAACTTGAATATGCAAAATATTTGACTTAAACCACAAGGAGGCTTAAGTAATCTTGAACACAAAGTCGAGCTTATAATTGGCCTTGTACCCGGATGCATCTGTTTGAGTCCCTTGCAAAATGTAGGGCATCCATAGGACTTTAGCTAATGAATTAACACTTCCTTGATTTGTTTGAACATCAACATTAGGCTGGCTTGATGGGAGTCCATCATCCTCCCCTTGTTGAGAAGATTTGATCCTCAAATCAGCTACGTAGTCATCTTAAAGATAAGGGCTCAAATCTGTTACATTGAGGCTAATAAGCTAAAGTCACCTGGTAAATCAACCTTATAAGCATTGTCATTTACGTTTTCCAAGACATTGAATGGACCTTCAGCTCTTGGCATTAACTTGTTCTTGCATTTTGAAGAAAAACGTTCCTTCCTTAGGTGAATCTAAATGAGGTCTCCCGGCTAAAATACCTTCTTCTTTCTATGCTTGTTAGCTTGGGCTTAATATGATGAATTGTTCTTCTTTCTTCTGCCCTTAACTAACTCATGGATCTTCTAGATTTCTTCTACCCTTGTGGCAGCATTCGCACTTGGCTTTTAGTTTAAAGGCTGTGGAGTGAGATCAAGTGGACTAAGAGGATCAATTCCATAGGCACACTTTAAATGGGGATAGATCAGTTGCCTTGTTAGAAGCTTTGTTATAAGCAAATTTAGCATGTGGTAGTAGCAAATCCCAGCCCTTGGCATGAGGTGTAATCAAAACTCTTAGGAGAGTTCTTAAGGTTCGATTTATAACATTAGTTTGCCTATTCTTTTGTGGATGGCATGTGGTACTATATGTTGAAATAGAGAGTACACAACCACAAGAGGGGGGTGAATTGTGGTGTCCGATTTTCGCAATATGCTGGCAAATAGTTGTGAGACCCCGTTTGCACAGACTGTTCCTGAGTTGTGCAGAAGCGAAAATTCAACAAAATTAAGTGCGGAAGTAATGAACACAGGATTTTTACGTGGAAACACCTCTAGCCCAACTGAGGTGAAAAAACCACGACCTACCTCCTGTAGGATTTGCACACTTCACTAAACGGGCTAATCACGTTACAATAGTAACACACTTCGTTACAACTTGTAACATACGTAACTTGTCTTCCCTAAGATGAGTTACCCCACATCCAAAATCCCCTTGATTTAGACACAGACTCTACTCACTCGTGTGAAAGAAGAGTATAAAGAAAAACACCCTATTACAATGCTTCTTAACTAAGCTAATATAGGGTACAATGAAGTCCTAGTATGCCAACTTTGAAAGCCCAATTAATTCCCTCACAAGGCTCGGTTTTCTTTTCAAACGTTTAAGCTCATGAACTCATAATTTTTTCTCTTTGAAAACCGATACTTCTAAGGATATAAGAAGCCGCCTTTTATAGTGCTTGGAAAACAATTCATCAAATTTTGGAAACTAAAAAATCTAAAGAATATAGAGTCCTTTATCCGCAAGGGATGGAAAAACTATTTCTGAAATGTTTTGGAAACTAAAATCCTAGAGAAAATAGAATCCTTTAGCTATAAGGGGTAAG
>NCQV01091312.1:468-10740 GCA_002740545.1 Lophocereus schottii | reverse complement strand
GAGGACACCACTCATAAAATGTCTCCCCATGGGCATGATGATGACTCTGACTCTGAAGATGAAGTGTTAGTGAAAAGAATCAAGAAAATAAAACAAGCATCAAAGCCCAAATCAAAGCAAATCCAAATGAGGTCAAACAAGTGTGCAAGGCACAAGCTGAAAAAGAAAGGTAGGCTGTCCAGAAGAATCCAAAAAGCCCTGTCAAGCGTGAACAACTCTCAGTTTTGTAACATGACCAACAAAAGAAATCCTCGAAACAGAAAGCAAATACTACCATTCATGTTCAAGACCCCAAGTCTGTGCAATCTATGCAAAGACCAGGAGAGACAGACACAAAACCCAAAAAGATTTTCCAGACTAGAATGTCACCTTGAAGGTTTGTTGTAATGATTGAGAACTTCAATGAGGCAAAGAGACAAACAACATGCGATATGGGGTTTGGAGGATTCCTCCAATTGCAAGTAACTAAATTGCCAGGGGATTTATGCAAATGGCTTGTAGATCATTTTGACCGATACTCAGTTATATTGCATATATCTGCTGATAAGAAGATTGAGATTCCACCAATAGATGTGCATCTCACATTGGCACTCCCCATTGATGGAAGGAAGGTTAAGGAGTTTTATGGGAAAAAACCAAAGAATTCTAAATACAATGAGGTCCTCCCAACATGGAGAAATGAGTGGAATCTGCAAGATGGGACCTGAAAGCTCAGCCAAATGCCACAATACATACTGACCCACACTGATATAGGGGAAAGTTTCAAAAGGAACTTTGTGCTGTACATGATCTCTTGTTTTTTCAACGGTTTGAAGAATGTACATTGCACACCCTATTTTGCAAAGAATTTTGCTAATGTTGAAGACATAGCAATTGGTGCCATTACCCCATTGACAGATTGTATGAATTTGTCAAAAAGAGTGCTTCAAACTTTGATGGGCTTATTCTCTTCTTGATGGTAAGTTCCTTCTATTCTATCAGAATATCATGTTTTTAATGAGCACAACATCACTTTTAGCGAGTTGAACATATATTTTAGTGAGCAGAATAATATTTTTAGTAAGCAGAACATATATCTTAATGAGCTCACCATTTACTTTAGTGAGCAGAACATATATTTTAATGAGCAGAATATTACTTTTGGTGAACTATGGCGAACTTGTTCATAGGTGACAATTGTTTATGACATTGATTTATAATGATCATTTTAGTGAGCATAAATCATGTACACATACATATACCAATAACCAAATAGGAATTATTCTTACAGAACATTACTTTATGTTTGTAAGCTACTATACATTTTCAGTAAGCAAAACAATATTTTTAGTGAGCAGACCATATATCTTAGTGAGTGGAACATATCTTTTAGTGAGCAAAGCATGTATTTTAGTAAGCAGAACATTAGTTTTGGGGACTTATAAGGAACTTGTTCATAGTTGGTAATTGCATGTTACATTGATCGATATTGACTAGTTTAGTAACCTAAATAGGAATTATTCTTAGAGAACATTACTTTATGTTAGTGAGCTAATATACATTTTTATTGAGCAAGAAGTATATTTTAATTGGCAGAGATTCATTTTTGGTGAGCGATAAAGAATTGATTACAATGAACATTTCCCTTATAGATGTTATATCTTGACAGAGTTCACCTCATAAGGAGGGCTGTTGAGAGACAATTCCCAACAATCAAAGGTTGGACAACATACTAGCTAAGGGAAAAAGTGAAAGAAGAGAGAAAGGATAATCAAGTTGGTAACAAAGAAGTGACAAAATGCTTTAGAAAGGGCATAGTGGCGTTTCCAATACAAATAAACAAAGAAGAGCATCCTAAATAAGCCAGAGAAACTCAACCAAAAAGGAAAGAACAACCAAAGATATTTTCACAAACTGATGAAATAGCAAAGTTAGAGGTATCATTTAATTCATTTATATCAATTAAGGAGAAGGAAAAAATTTAAACAAATGTCATCTATCTACACATCTTACAATACTTGAATGATGTCCATATACAAAAAGATATGGAAGAAATGGCTAAAGTAACGAAGGCTTCAGCAAGTGCATTCAAGAGGTACAGAACCTTTATGGAATACTTGTCAAAAAGGTACCAAAATAATGAAGCACCCAAGAAAATAAGAGATGTAGCAATAAGCATGTTCTATTTATATTATGAGGCTCAAATCTCAAAATCACCACCAATGGGACAAAAAGAAAAAGGAGATGAAAGTCCTGAGATACCACCATTTAGTTAGGATGATGTAGGGTGGAATAAAGTTGTACTGGAGGCAATAACTGAATTAGAGAATGCTTTTGTAAAGCACAAACAAATGACCAGCAGCCCCAAAGCCAAAAGTCTAAGAAGAAAAAGTCCTGCATCAAGAAAAAGAGGCAATGACATGCCTAGTTTCAAGTTGATTGATGACAACCAAAGCCCAGCTCTTCCACCACCAGCAACACTTCAAACAACACCACTCTACCCTCTACAAAAACACATCAGACATCACCACCCCAAAAAAACACTTTAGACACCACCACCCTCACCCCTCCCCCCACACACAAACACTACATACACCACCATTCTCCCTGCCACTAGTTGAGATAAAATAGCCACAACACCCATCATAGGCTCTTGAGGTACTACCACCGCTTAAATCATCTGAGACATTACCATCAATTCTAGAAACACAATAGGAGCAAATAGGTAAGGATATGACCGGCCCAATGCAATCATCAATTAGGCATGAAGAGATTGAAATAGATAGACAGAAAACAACTAAAGGAGAGTAAGCAAGCAAAAATCTCCTGGTAGAGACGATAACAAAAAGAAAATAGCACATAAGGCTAGTAAGAATGTTTAGTAAGCAGAATATTAATTTCAGTGCGCAGAACATAATTTTTAGTGAATTATATGCAATTGGTTGACAGATGACAATTGTATGCTACTATGAGCTAGAATGATACATCTAGTGAGCACACATCAATTTTAGATGGCTCTAGAAATAAACAAAGAGGACTTTGTTGGTAGTAAACATTATTCGTTTTTTAGTGAGCTGGTGTGCATTTTCATTGAGCAAAAGATAAATGTTAGCGAGTAGAAAGTACATCTTATTGAGCACAACATATATGGTAGTGAGCAAAACATATATTTTAGTGAGCAGAACATATAGTTTAGTGAGTAGTGAACCACAATATGTATTTAGTGAGCAGAATAAATATTTTAGTAAGCAGAACATATATTTTAGTGAGTATGGAACCATATTATGTATTTAGTTGAGCTATATTATCAGCAACTCTGATATACTGTGTTGCAGAAGAAGAGCACACCAAGATGGCAAGACATCAGCTAAGGAGAGAGAAAGGACCAATGACAGAACCCTATTACTCTCCTTTTGTAGAGCGAATCACAAAGATTATAGAGGAGTTGTCAACCTAGGAGAAGATCGTTGCTAATTATGTATTCCATGAATTAGAGGACCTTGATTTAAAGCAAGCACAAAACTACCAAATAGAAAACACTTACAAACACTTAAGTTATATTGAATATAAACTTACATTTTTTTTTTCCCTCTTCATACTATATCAGTGAAAAACATTTCGACATTGAAACACATGTTGCAAATCAATATCACATGTCAACTATGCATCCAAGGGAATACATTGATGCACATGTGATCAATGTCTGGCCTCCTATCCTTAACAACTTAGAGAGAAAAAGAAGTGAAGGCTCTCTAAGAATATTTTTTGCATCGGTTGATGCAATGGTAATTATATACTTATTTCTGTTCACAAATACAAATGATCAAACACCTACTGATACCAATGCAAAAATGCAGTCAACTTTGGACCCCATGATAAATACAACAAAATCAACAGAGGCAAGACACATTCATTTTGAAACAATACTTGAGAGAGAATTTTGGAGATCTAACAAATGGATATCGGCCAAATAGTTGCAACTGGTAGGCATTAATCTAATATATTTTTCTTATGTGTTAGACTACCACATTATATAATATTATTCATCTTCCAATTTAAAGGTGTTCTTTCCGGTATGTCACAAGAAGCACTTCTTCATCTTCTGCTTTGATTTAAAGGAAGAAAGGCTTGACATTATGGACAACATGCACATAACTGCTGTATATATAAACCCACATACGGAGAAACACATCCATTAGCGGTATATTCAAATGTTCACTAATTCATTTAATTTAGAATAATCAACACACATATTTGGTGAGCTGACATATTTGGTGAGCTAACACAGGTTTTTGGTGAGCTAACACACATATTTGGTGCGCTAAACACATATTTAGTGAGCTAACACACATATATAGTATGCTGAAAATCAATTATGGGCAAATTGTTGCTTAGTAAGCTAACACACATATTTGATGAGCTATAAAACAATTCCAATCAGCTGAACAAAAATGTTGGTTATACACAGGCAAGAGCTTTTGAGAGATTTCTTCAGGACAGTGTTGGCCATCCCAAACATGAAATTGTTAATAAAATTAAAGTAGTGTGAGTGAGAATGCCATGGAGAACAACAGATAATGTCAGAGACTGTGGAATATTCTGCATAAGGCACAAATCGGACTGTGGTTTCAAGAATAATAAAGGAAGTCAACCAAAATTGTTTTCCTCGTAAAAATATCTTGAAATAAGTATAATACCTATTAATTGAAGAACCACAAATGGTTTGTTTCCTTTTTTTTGTGCACAGGATAAAAATCTGCTTGATGTAATGAGAGCACTGTATTGCGATGAGATCATCAACTA
This sequence comes from Lophocereus schottii, assembly GCA_002740545.1. Lineage (NCBI taxonomy): Eukaryota > Viridiplantae > Streptophyta > Magnoliopsida > Caryophyllales > Cactaceae > Lophocereus > Lophocereus schottii. Next base: position 5,958 of record NCQV01091312.1, on the reverse strand, counting down.
TGAAGAAAATATATACAAGAATAGAGTGAAGAGGGTCGCAAAGGAGTTCCACAATGAACAACAGGTAGAAATGAATGCAAAATCAAGCCAGCCTCCAGTGCCAACAGGATGAGCAATGAACCTTACTTTAGTTAGTCTAACTTTAGGAACTAATGTACCTAATACTCTCATATCAACACTATTACTATGCTTACACTTAATGATGGTGAAGTACTCTTATGCAGCATTTAGTATTGAATATTTCATATCTTTTACTATGCTTAATTCTAGTGAGCTAGCAGGCAAAAATAGTGAGCTAGCAGGCAAGTAGGCAAAACAAGTGACCACTAGTATGATATATACTTACAACAATTATTAACAAATTTATTCAAATATTGAAGTGTACACAATGCCATTGTCATAGAATACGATTCTTTTATAATGTTAAATCATCAAAAAAGTTGAAAATAGTTTTGTAAATTATAGTGAGCTAACTAATCAAACTAGTGAGCTATGATTCTTCAGCAATTAGCAACCTATTATAAGTTTCAAAAGTATTCAACCTATTACAAACTTTAAAATTATTCAACATGATTTACTTAATTTTTAAATAAAAAAATAATTCTCATTACATCACATCACAAAAAAATAAAAACATCATAATGAATAAAAATACACGTTTGGAATTTATTGATCAAATACAAATTTACATTTGAAGTTTTGTTTAAAAAAACTATTGTATGCACCAGATGCAAAAAACTTCATTATTGCTAGAAGCCAATGCCATGTCCTCAAACCTGTAAAACCCACATTACTTATAGTCAGTGAAATATAATTGTTAGAGAGCATGAGAGAACACGATAAATGCATAGAAAATCAAAAACTTATGGTTATACCAAAATTTCATGCTCGATTCCCAACTAACCTATTTCACAAAATAAATTAGCATATACATATCTTTAGTGAGCCAAAGTATAAACGTAGTGAGCAGATACACTATATTAGTGAGCCAATGCACAATTTTAGTGTGCAGATACACTATATTAGTGAGTGTATTACCCTCGAATGCTAGGAGCTTCAGAAGCAGGATTCAACTAATTGGTAAGAATGCTACCCCCATTTGGTTGCCTCAACCTTTCATCAAAGATCAAGCTAAAAACCTTATACATTCCATTAAAATCTACTGCTGGATTAGATGCACCTACTAGATTAGATGAACTTGTAGCAATAACCTAAACCATCGCAGGAAACACATATTTTTAATGAGCATCTACATATGTTTAGTGAGCCAACGTATTAGTGTAGTGAGTGGAACCTATAAGACTAACAGTGTGAGAACTCAAAAATGTAGTAAGCGAATACATATTTATAGTGAGCAGATATACTATATTAGTGAGCTAAAACACGGTATATTTCTACTGAGCTTAGCAACAAACTCAGTAAACTCCAAAAAGATATTAGTATAAGAAATATAACTTATTCACTAAGATTGTGAATAGAATTTACCCTGAGATTGTGATACATCTTCTCCATTCCTTGAAGAAAACATTACCTTTCTTGATCTTAATGTTTGATATCTTCTCTAATGTACTCTTCCTCGTTACATTCCTTTCACCTTTCTTTATAAAACCTTTTAGGATTACCAATGATTTTATTACTAGCATTAGACTACTGATCATTTTCTTTGTCAGAAACATAAACTGAACCCACAACAATACCAACATCAACCTTTAACTTGGGAAAAGCTTCTTAACATAGTTTTCTTGCTTGGGTATTAGATTCACTTGCAAGAAGCAATGCCTCAAACTGCCTATACATCTTAACCCTCCATATGGAACAAGGAACACCAACTACATTCAAACTTGGAGCTTCTTTTACAACCCGAAGGGATCGCTAGCCTAGTCCATCATTTAAAAATATATTGATCAGGGACTTTAGGCATACAATGAGCGTTGAAAATATGCAAACAGTGGCAGCAAAGAGCAAAGAATACCACTCTCACTGCACTTTTTATAATCATAAACAATATTTTGGTCTAGAAGATTAAACCTATCCACAAACCCAAACTTCTTTGAAAAGTAATTCTCATAGACAACATATGTATGCTTTATATTGTAGGGGGTTTCACTTAAGCTAAGAAAATCTTGACAACACCCTTTCCCCTTTAGCGTATTCATTCTCAAACACTTTGTACAAGTTGTTCAGATAGATTTTCGAAGCATGCTGCAAAAGGCTAACATGTGGCAAGTACATATCAAGGAATCCATCCTTATTTGTCACATTCTCGTCCTTCTCCTTAATCCTCCACTTAGCAACAATGTCACAAAATATATTGTAAAAATCAAACAACCCACAAATGGCATTGACTCTCTTTGACAAAGAAGCATTTGTAGACTCACTTCTCTATGGCAATAAAATGCCACCAGAAAAAATATCCTTATAAAAAGCTAGACATTATTTTTCTTTCAACTGATACAATCTAACCAAATAAGCATTTTTAGCATATTTATACTCTTCAACCAGCCTAACACACAAAAGTAGTGAGCAGAAAGTAATAAGTTAGTGAGCAGAAACATGTAACATTGGTGAGCAGAAAGGCATAATTTAGTGAGCAGACACATTTAACCTTGGTGAGCAGAAAGTAATAAGTTAGTGAGCAAAAGTAATAAGTTGGTAAGCACATTAATAGACAAAAATAGAAAGGGGCTCACATGTGCTAACAAATATTAAATTCTGCTTCTGTATCACATCTTATCAAAACATGGTCAAACTTATCAACAAATCTACCCAAAACCCTAAGATGACCAATATTCTTTTTTGAATTCTCCAAGATGTGCCAAGTACATAACTTATGCTTTGTCAAAAGCAAGACCATTTCAATAGCATTTGCTATAGAAAATGTTTGGTCTGTCATCATAGTTTACGGTTGCACATTATCTTCTAAGAATGTTTCAAATGACCAAATAAAGCTCTCAATCTTCTCATTCATCAAAAATCCGCATCCCACCATAACATTCGTCGCATGATTATTCATACAAACAAAAGGTGCGCATGTTATCTCATAACAGTTGGTCCTATATGTCGTGTCAAATACAAGAAGATCACCAAACAATAACTAGTCAGATTTCATTTGTGAATCTCTTCAAAAGAAGCTCATCTAACCATCATCCTCATCCAATTTAAACTTATAAAAAAATCTTGCTCGTTGACACAGCTAGTTTCTAAAATACACATCAAATGATTGGCATCACTCCTGTCTAAGTCCTCTTGACTTCATTTGCAATACTATTGTAGGCATCCCTTTTGCTAAACCCAAGTAACGGCGAACCACCAGCCTCATTTCTTAGAAGCCGATAAGCATGAGAAACTTTCATATCATTTGTTCTCATCTTTTGGAAAAAATCAATATAAGCTTTCTCGACTTTTTTATGTGACCTCAACTTATGAACCTTATCTTCCAAAAGCAATTCATGATCATGAATCATGTCATGCTTCTTACAAATCCATTCCCTATTAGTTTCAATAGGAAAAATAGCCCTAACTTTACAATTACACCTGTTGCTCCATTTTGTAAATGTCTTCTCTTTTTTCCCAGGACATACACACCTTATTTGTTGTAACAAAACTCCCTTGAACACACGTCTCATGAACCCTCTCTCCCCCTCAACTTGTCACGTCTTATGGAAAACTGCTTATAGAAAGCATGCTCATTGTATACCTCAAATGCTACATCTAAAGAATTGACTCTTTTACCAATCTGTTCTGATTCATCAGCGTCCTTCACTTCAATAGCACATTCATCATTAACATCTATGCATTTCTCTTTATCAGTCACGACACACAATTAGACATACCACCAATAATATTACCATTATCAAAAGCCACATCTTTGCCTTTTGAAACATCAGTAGGATTACACAAAACTCTAACATAATCATTAACATCAACAACCTCATCAACAGAACAATCTAATATAAAATAGCAAAAATGAAGTATCATCTACAAAAACAATATAATTTTTATGGTGAGCTATAATGCATAATTGGTAAGCACAAGCTAAATCCTAGTGAGCCAAATATTTTTTTTTTTTAAAATAGTGAGCAGAACACGACTTTGTAGTTGAACGCAAAAAATTTTTTATAGTGAGCTATACTGATTAGAGTGAGCTATTGTTTTTCCTGTTAGGCATAAAATTGATTATACTGATTAAATTTAGTGAGCATAGAACCGATTTATGATCATTGAGTATAAGCTGAATCCTAGTGATCTAGATATATTTCTTTAGTGAGATAACAACTATATTTAGTGAGCAAATAACTGATTATGGTAAGGTATTGTTTATCATATGTACATAGCAACAATAAACATATCATCTGCAAAACACAAACATGATTTTTGTGGTTAGCTATAATGCATAATTGGTGTGCACAAGCTAAATCCTAGTGAGCCAAATGTGTCTTTTTAGTACGTAGAAAACGGCTCTGTAGTAGAAGCCAACACATTTTTTTACATATAGTGAGCTATTCTTTTACCTATTAGGCACAAAAATTGATTACAGTGATTACATTTAGTGAGCACAGAACCCATTTATGATTGTTGAGTACAAGCTGAATCCCAGTGAGCTAAGTGTATTTCACTAGTAAGCCAACTATTATATTTAATGAGCACATAACTTATAATGGTAAGCGATTGTTTGTCATATTACCCAAACTAAAATTTATAGAGAATGAAGTATATTCAAGCATTAAACGATAAAACATTGTTCAACTTGTGTCTTAACTAGTATTAACACAATTACAAACACCATATACAACTCAAAACAAAAACCAAATATTCTAGCAAGCATCCAGAACAACAAATCGCATAAACCAACTATATATTCAAACTAAACACTACATTATATTTTTCATAACATGCCATCGTAACAACAAATGCAATCTAGTTGGAAAATCTAAAAATTAACTCGTCAGAACACAAATTTAAACCACACAAGTTCTAACCCGAACACAAAAACTGAGATTGAAAATCGCTACCAAACCTGACGAAGAATTCGCGTGTGATGAATCTTCAACATCAATAGTGATGTTAAGATTAGACCCTGCCATTGAATAATTGATGAACACTAAAGCAATCGAAGCAGCACATAGTAATCAGCAATGGAACGAAGCAGCGGGGTGAATGAAAACCGCGATTTCTAAAACTTAACAACCGTGAATTTCCTTTTTCCTAAAAAAAAAATTAGAGATATATTAGGCTGGGTAGTTCCTGGACCAAACGCCGCAAATTGTGGGCCCAGGCAGATAATTGAGATGTTCATCCGGTTGTACGTAATAAATTATGATGTTGATCATCCTTATTTGTAGCCCACATGTGATGAGGTGTGATAAAATATTTGATAGTGGAGTTGTCCCACATTTGATAATTTAAGAGGAATTAAGCATATTTATAAGTTAGTGAATCATTTCATCCATTGTTAATTAACTTTGAGTTGGAACATCAGTTAGACTTTCA
>NCQV01091299.1:0-17315 GCA_002740545.1 Lophocereus schottii | reverse complement strand
TATCACACTTGGATTTGTTATCATCAAAACTAAATATAATTAAGCAACAAGCATGATATAGATTTTATATGATCTAAGAGATTGATGTTGAAAAAATATTTGAGTATCCATGAAATATCCTTTAATTGATGGAGGAGCGTATTATGATAATCACTAATTCATATGATGATAAAATCTCTAAGATTGTTCCTTCATTAGTAAGACTTCCTTCATTAGTAAGACTTGCATTTGAATCTGAATCTTAAAATCCAAACCAAGGATTACTTTGAATGTATTACATGTGATATTGTTACTATCTTTAGAATAAGGATGCAAATTGATTTGTGTGATAAATAAAGCATGGTTCTCAGACTTTGAAAGAAAGTTCAAGGCCTTGAAAATAGAAGATTTCATTGACGCAAATCGAAAGTTGTCATAATTAAGAGATCATAACACACAACTAGTTGTTCATCTTTGGCTATAAATATGAGAAGCTAAAGCAAGTCCAAGGCAACAGAGCAATTGAGAAATCACAGCTACACTTGCATATACAAGAGAAGAAAAAAATTGAGATAATATTTAAGCTAGACTTTGCATATTCATTTTATCATCACTTGTACTCATTTTCTGAGGATAACTTCTTGTAAGTAAATCTTATAACAAGTAAGTTGGCGAGAACTTACTTGGGCAGCTATATATTGATTGGGTAATACTTAGTGAATGACTCAACTTAAGGTATTTTGTTGAGTGGTTAACCGAGAGAGATGTTCTCACAATCGAGTGGTTGATCTCGCAAGTGCTCAAGGGAGTCTTTGTCGAGTCAGCTGATTCGTATGTGTAACTTCTCAAGTTAATAAGAAGTAAAGGAATTCGAATCCTAAGGAAAGAAGAGTTTTAGGTAGTGACTAACCTTATTTGGAAGGGCCAAAATTGTAAAAATATCTTCGTATTTTGTTTGACTTTTATTTGCGCTTTTTATTTTTGTATTTGCTTGAATTTTTGCTAGTCTATCAAGTGCCTTTAAGATTTTTAATGGCACCGACTTTTCTCATTGGAAGTGTGGAATAAAGTCTTATGTCTTATCAATTGATTTGATCTTTGGGACATCATTACTGATGGTCCTCGTATCCTCACATGGATCAAAGATGATGGTAGCACCATTGTAAAGCCAAAGAAAATTTTGAATTAAGATGAGAAAGATAAGTTTAACAAAAGTGCGATGGCTCGATATATATTATAATGTTCTTTACATAATGATATTTTTAACCATGTTTGTTCTTGTGAGCTAGCCAACGAACTATGGGAAAAAAAGAACTTTTGATTTTGCACAAAGATAAGAGTGACGAAAATCTCATTTTGTCAAAAAAGAACATTATGTTCGACAATTTCAATGAAAAAAAAAATCAATCATTTTTGCCTAAAGGCAAATGATGAAGTTGGTGATTCAAATTCAAGTGATGATAATAATGATGGGAATATAAGTGAAGAAGAAGAAGAGAAGGAAGAAGAGGATGAAGTTCTAGATGACGGATAGGATGGTTTAAGCAAGTGCTCAAAGCACAAGGAAATAAATTATTGTGCTATTTTCTCAAACAGCTATAGGGACATAGTTTTAAAATCAAAAGTTTAAAGAAAATGATTTTTGACTTTTCCTTGAAAATGTTGAATTGCCAAAATCAAGTGGTTTGTTGTCAAATGGTTTAAATCTAGTTCAAGAAAAACATGTACTTCTTAGAAAAGAGAAAAATGACTTACAATCCAAACATGCTGACCTCAAAAAAATTATCTTAAAATTTACTTAATGAAAAGAAAATTTAAATAAAATTCTTGGCTCACAAAAAACATCATTTAACAAGGAGGGATCAGTTTCAATCCTTTCGCTAAAAAGAAGTGTTAGAAAAACTTCTTTGTAAAGTTGACCAATCACAAAAGTAGTAGGCCTCTTACTTGCAATTATTGTGCAAAAATAGGTCATATTTCTACTTATTGCCCTATGAAAAGAAATGCTCATAGTGCTTTATAAAGTTGGGTACCAAAAAGACAATATGTCCAAATTTTGTGGATGCTAACCAACATGGACCTAAAGTTTTCAATCAAAAATAAAGCTAGAAAGGTTTAAGTTTGTTTTGCAGGAGCATTTAACATCCAAATGAGTAGAATTTTCAATTCGAAACTGGACGTTCAAGAATCATTGGAGTTCTCATGGTAATAATTTATTTTACAGTAAATAATTTAGAGATTGCAATACATTTTTATTATGAGTGAGATCTCTCCTGAAGTTATACATTCTCACTTGAATGTTTCATTAGTGAGCTTTATTATGAGAACTGAGAACGAATTAATAGTTAGAATTTTGATAATTTCTTACAATTGATTTTTCTTTGATTAAGCACTTATATAAAATCATGTCATTTGTGTGTAAACTATGTCTTTTGATATATGACAACACGTTTCTCATACTAATGCATTCGTACATATATTTGCATAGTTAAAGTCATGCTTTATTTGTCTCTAATTATCCTATATCGGCCATATGCAATTTTTTTTTCTTAAGCATCAATTACTTTTTTGAAGGGAAAGATAGCTTAATCATTATAAGATATTGGTCTTCTAGTGTGTATATGGCTGTACTTTTGTTAAATTCTTACCTGGACCTTTTATTATATCTCTATGGAAGATTCTATGGGATTTATTTATTTTCGTCAAAGACAAATTAAATTTTCTACACTGTTAAAACTCTGTATGATAATTATTATATCTCCATGGGCAGTCTTGCTTTAGTTATTTTCAAGTGATAGATGTTTTTATCTTGACATGTTAAAAATTTATATGGCTCTATGTCTTATAAAATTTTTTATGCCATTATTATGATTTTTATTTGGTATTTATTTTTGTATGAATTAAGGGGGAGTCCTCTCTCTCAGCACTAATGATTTTATTGGAGAATTTTTTAAAATACGGAGATCAAGCATCCTAAATGAACAATCACATACGTTTCCAATTACACATGATAAGATGCTCCAAAAACTACGACGCGAAAAGAAACTGCAAGAATCAAGGGAGGTTTATTGTCAATAAGACGATTTCTCTATCATTAACCATTTTGATTTTCTCCTTCACATGCTACCTTTTGTGAAATATGAGGAGAAATATTCAATAGGCTTATATGGAATAATCACAGGTAAGTCTAGAATTATTATTTATTGATGATATAGGTTCAATCGATATATGAATTTATTTGGTGAAATATATGCTTATTTTGCAAACTTACAGCATTCATTTGCAATGACTTGAATGAACTTTTACATGCAATATAGTCCCACCTATTTGATTTAATTTTTTGGTGGAAATAATATTTCCTTGTGAGCTAAATTAATGCAAATTAGAGAACCGTAATCTATCATGTCATCCATATGTGTGTCTGTGATTTTCAACTATTGACGACTTGATACTTATACTTGAATTCTCACATTGAAATTTAGATAAATACATTGGTTAAATTAAAGGCTTTACTTATAGTGCATGAGCATCATGTCAGTATAATATAATATTTTCCTAAATATCTCTATGAATTGTCGATGATGCATACTATAACATATTGATTGAATTATTTTATGCACATAAATTGTCGTCTTTTTAAAAAAAAGGAAAATATCATGTGTTCTGAATATTTAATATTTTCATATCTTCCATGATCCTATACCTTTATTTGTGAAATTCCATACACTATTAGGAGAGAAATAATTATGACTCATATATGAAAATTTTTGTGTTACCTTTGCACATTTCAGTATTCATAATTTCTATTGATTTAATTGTTAGACATTCACATGCCCTATACACGTGAATTACGTATCTCATTCCACTTGTTAATTATAATTATGGGCTTCAATTTTTTTCCCCAATATGTGATTGGCATATGAATAGTCTTGTATTATTTGTGACATAGATTGATAGAAATATATATTGGACTTCTAATGGTCAAGACCATTTTGTGCTGGCTAATCTCTCATACTTCTGTGAGAAATATAAGTGTAAGAATCATATGATTGAGTTTGATGATATTTTTATTCTTCGAACTTTTTTGCATAAAAAACCAATGTTTAGTCTCTTGAGTGACAATTATGGTAGTTAATATTTTCATACTCTTACACATGATAAGACCCTACGCCGAAATAAATGAAAATGTAAGCTTCAATTGATTTTATAAGGATGAGAACATAGTTGACTAACTTGCTCTAATATTCTACATATATGTTCAAAAATTATTTGTAAAGTGGGAGACATAAAGAGTTTTGAATGAATGACGTTCTTGTATGATAATATCCCTTACGATCATTAGTACTATTCATGAGAAAGTTGAATCAACAAGTCATACACATGATCGGTTTTACAATGTAAACTTTTATAATTGCACTTATTGACGATTGGCCCGTGATAATTTTTTTGAGTGTCATATTTGCAATAGCACAACCCTAAATCATGTTTACTTATTTAATTAAGCCATGTTATTAATTTCCTCACATTTATTTATGACATTTAATCATTTTGGTTGTGTAATTTGGGTTTTAATTATCGTAAAATTTCGGATGAATCAAGTAGGCCCCGATAACTATGATTTCAAGAATTAAATTATTTTTTGTAACATCAACAAAAATTAATTTCGAGTTAGGCAAAATTTAATCGCAATGAAGTGTTATTCTTCACAAGCCCAACTCATCTAGGCCCAATTTGACACCAAAAAATTGAATTTGATTAATCACCACCATTTGTGCTAAGTTTCAGTTAGCAAAAAGCTACTTTGTGGCCTTATAAAATAAGTCAAGTATCTATATAAATAAAAAATATCAAGCAAAAGCAAAATTCCATTTTTCTTCTTCCTCTTCTCCCTCTCTTTCTTCTACCCCACGGCTGCCAACCCTGTTTTCAGCCTCTGCTACTGCCATTCTTGGCTACTGCTACCACTTCCAGCCATCTCCACCCACCAGTCCCCACCCCTAGCACCACCAGCCACCATCCCCAACTCCTACAGCCACCAAAGACCACCTTCGTCTTCTTATATTCAGGCTTAAGTATGGTAAAATTATAACTTAATCATGTTTAGTTTTGGATTTTTATGATGGCTTTGTTTATGGATCATGTTAATAAGTGTTAATTTGGTGGTTTAGTGAAGTGTGTAAGTTATGTGTAAGTTGACTCCAGGCATGACCATGTAAGCTTTAAGAATAAGGTTGATGGATGTTGGGTTTTGTGTTCTAATCTTTAAATATTTAACATGAAGAGTAAGTATGATCTTGTGTAAAGTGATTTTGGAATAGGTTGGATGTGAATTTCAATTGAGCATGACTTAGGGTTTTATGACCATGCATGGTCTAACTTAATTTTTGAATCAAGTAAGTTATTTGGAGTGAATTAGGTGAAATTTGGAGGTTGGATGTGCTATTGGCTTAAAAGAATGATGTTGTGTGGGTTATGCCAAAATAAGTGGATTATGAAAAATCCCAAAAGTGATCAAAAGAGGTTGTTTGGATTATTAATGCAGTAAGTGAGTTTATGGAAGCATTCTAAGTGATTATGTGAAGAAAAATATTGAAAAATATTGAAAAGTATTTGGCTAGAATAAAGTAATTACATGAAGAAAACAAAGTTTAATGATCTTCAAAGAGGCATTTAGCTCAATTTATGAGAGAAAGAAGGAAACCACGAGTTTTGAGAGCTTAATTAAAAGTTCTAAATAATTATGAATATTGCAATGAAAATACCAGGTTTAGTGAGTACGAAAACTTTGATTGCGCACAGAAGCTTACTTAGATTGGAAAACCGAGTTAAATGGACATGAGAATGAAATTTGAGAAGTGGAGAGAATGATGACTCAAGAACAGTTGTTATCACGTTAAGTTAGGGTGATTTAAACTATCCCGAACCTAATTATACCTTCTTGGCCTTAAACCTTTTATTTTCCATCTCAAAAATATTAAAAATCCATATTCAATTTATTTGCATCAAAGCCTTTCTAGTATAACCTTAATTATTTTACTCCGGTCCATTTTACTCCAAATTGTCTTACCCTGAGTTAAATCCAATTTATGGCTCTGGAGTACCCTGATTTTATGGAAATAATTTTTAAGGGTCAATGTTTTTAGCATTTATTCCCAAATACCTACTATTTTAGATAAACTATTAATAGGGGACAATATTTTACGAAATAGTTACTGACTGAAGTTTTTCTTTACAACTTAATTCCTAAACTTTTTGAATTTACAGTTTTTACCCAAAATGAGGTTTAACATGCAAATACTCAACTTCCTGGTACTTTTTAATAAAACTAACCTTATATTTTTGTTTAGACTTCTTATAACAACTTTAATAGTACTAATTATCACAATCTACCACTTATATCTTATATATTATACTTTATGCAGTTATAGGCCCACCATGCTTATTAAATATAACTAAAACTTAATTAGAGAGTTTCGAACGTTACCTGAACTTAGTCGATGCTGGATCCTGGCGTTCTTCTAGCTTCCAGTTTACAGAGATTGCTAATCTTAACCACACTTTCCTTAGATCAGGTATAGTACAGATCTATCTTGTTTCCTACCTCAGACTGAAGTCACTAATTAAGTTTTATATTTTAAAGGTTAGTGAAACTTTAATCAAGAAACTGTAATATTTGAGACATAAGGTTCGATTGAATAATGTTCCATACTGGGAAACTTGTTTTATTGAGCGCTTGAACGTGGATATGTTACAATGGAGATTTCAGAGGGACTTAAGCTAAAGTCATCAGACATCCTTTCTCATAGAGAGATGAAGAATCTCGACTTCTCTTTTGCTCAAGAATGCTCAAATGACTGTATCCTTTCTCAACACTCGATTTCTCTTTTTATAGAGGGTTGGGGGGGTGTATAGGATGTCCTAATGGCTACAGTACACAATGATTTTTCATATGGCTATAGTACACACTGATTTTTCACATAGCTACAATACACACTAATGGCTACAGTACACTACTTTATTTTACTGACCAGACACTTATCAAAATAGTATAATAATGGGGCATCCACTTTTCAGAGCTTTTTAATGATGACAAGATTAGTCATCATTATTGAGATTCTGCATGCCTTCATCTCCAATTACATCTTCCAAACTATTATTATCTAGATAATTATTGAAACCTTTATCCAATTGAAGATGCTCTGGATCCCATTTCTCAAATAACTTAAGAAGATATTTCTTTTCTTTTTCTAATAAGAACTTTCCAGCTCTAACATCAAAGAGATAATCAAAATATCTTCAAACACTACTTCTTCCACTTTTATGTACTCTTTAAACTCATTACCATAGGTGAAAGTAGTGTTTTGGCAATGCTTTATCATTTTTCCTTTTTCAATTAATACCCAACATTCATGATAAATATTGAAAAATCCAATGGCTCTTTTTAAAACAGGATCAGTAACTAATTCTCGTCGTTTAGGAACCCATTCTTGTCGTTGATCATCGAGATCACCGTAATCAACGATCTGAATAAGATAATGAGCTGACTTGGCTTTTTCATTTTCATATTCGATTAATGCACTATATACACTTCCAATTTTAGGCATCTTCGAACTGGAATATTTGTTGGACCATCAGGAGATGTAAGAATCCAAAGGATTCTTTAGAACATGTATTGCTGAAATTTTGTTAGTCTTGGGAAAAATGGGAACTTTGAATGTGGGATTTCTATGAAGTAAAGTACCATCTCATAGTCTCAGGCTTTAATGATAGGGTCATTTAGAGAGATTGAATTTAGTGGGAAACTAACACCACCAACTCCAGACCTATTGGAAAAGTAAATAGATGTACCCAAGACTCCTAAATATCATAGGAATAATGATAATAAAAGTCGATGTGGGCTACATACCACTCATTGAATCATTTTTCTTGAACATAAGAACTTATTGTTTCTTGGATATCATAGGGACATCTAAGGTAATTAACTTGTAACTCTAAAAAGGAAAATCTTTAGGCTATTAGGTAGGCAGTAAATAATAGGCGAAAACGTGATCTACTTTTTATATGGAATTTCAAGTTATCAATAAGGACTCTACTAGAAGGCGAAACCCGTTCTAGCAGGAATTGTATTTCATTACGGATTTCCTCCTTTTCTATTTGGAGGTCAGCTTTGATGATCACCATTGGCGAGTTCTCAAGTTAAACTATCTGCGAGAGAATTTTTCGATCCCTATATATGTTTAATAGAGAAGGAAAACTGGTTAAGTCACAATCGCCAATGTAAGAGTCGCCCTTACACTTGCATATTTGATAAATTCCTTTTCATAAAATCAAGTATCCATTTACAATTGGTTCGAATAAGAAAAGGTTTTGGGGTTAAAAAGATTAAGAACTTTTCAATCCCCCTTATAACTACAAGGATTTCTTTTTCCATTATGAAATAGGTGCATTCTACCTTATTAAAACTTCTACTATAATATTTGCAAAGTTTTTCTCCTTCTATAATTTTGAGTGCTGCACTCTAGTTCTCATTCTTGACATCTGTCTTAAGAATTAAGTCATCTCCTTTATTAGGTAAATTAAGAACAGGAAGATTTTTACACATTTTTTTGAAGTTCTAGGCAATCTTTGAATTGTTAGTGGTATATGTCCACATCATATCGTTCTTAAGTTTTTATTGTAATGGATTTCTTAGTTTAGCCAAATCTTTAATGAAATCTGAAACATAGGTAAGACATCCAAGAAATCTTTCTAATTTTTAGGAAAATTTTCTATTTTTTTCAAAATATGCTTTTATAGGATGATCTATCCAGCCTTTATCTTTAGACCCAAAAACTCAACCTTTTGATCAGTATAAATGCACTTGTTCTTACCAAGTATAATACCATGGTCAATGTATCTTTGGGTGACAACCAAGACATCATCTTTGTGCTATTCTATGGTTTCAAAAAAGATAAGGATATCATCAATGTAAACTAAATGGTATTACCATCTACTCATAATGTCCTTGTGGGGCACCAAATGCAGTTAAAGGAATATTTTCCTCATCTATTTTAATATGCCAATAACACCTTTACAATCCATTTTTGAGAACCAAAAGGCTGCTTGAATTCTGCTGAAAAGGATTATTTTGTTAGAAATGTAATAACCATCAAAAACAGTATTATTATTAAGCTTTTTATAATTGATTACCATTCTTTCTTTTCCTCTCTTTTCTTCTGCACGATTTCTTACCATGAACGCAGGATTGGTGCGAGGACTCTTCCTATTTTTGATTAATCCTTTATCCAAAAATTCTTTGATTTGTTTATCAAATTCCAAGATATCCTGGTGTATATACACCATTTGTTTGACTCAAATGATAGTGTTGAGATTTAACAAAGTAATTTTTGCAAAGGTCTTATATTCATCCCAAGATTTTAGTAGATTATCAGAGCAGAGTTCTTTGTATAATTTTTCTTGTTGTTCGACAATCTACTTTTTAATAGTAATTGGAGGAAAGAAATTATTAATGCTACCTTACGTTATGCAGACATTACCTTCTCACCATGCTGGCTGTGTGCGAACATAATTTTCTGATGGGTGTAAGCATTACTTAATTGTTCAATGGGAACAAAGTGACCATTTATTGTGAATATTATCTGGTTTATGGTCTGTGTGCATGGAGAATATAATCTCTGAAAATTATTTTCAATAACCATATCGTGAGAGGATTGATCAGTAGCCTATAGAATTGGTATAATGCATTAGACTCCTCCTTAATCTATGGATAACTCTTCTATTGCCTCATTATGGCTCATAATACTATTATCAGCTATCCTCACTTGTAAAGGCTTTTTAGCTCTTTTCCACATAAACTCTGAAAATAATGATATTTTCCCAAAGTATACAGAACAACCACTATCTATGTAGGCACACAACTCATATTTATTATATCCCTCTAAGCATACATTTATTGGAATATAACTACCATTAGGATTTGTGCTGGTGACTTCATAGCATATCTCTGTAATCATATTTTCACTAATTCATCCTCATAAATTAGGTCACTAGCAGGTCTTGTTTTGTACCCAATTACCTTTCTTTTTAGACTTATACTTCGGTCTACACTATATCTTACAGGTTCAAAACTCATTCTACTCATTTCACTAGTGATACTCATTTTATCATCTTCTTTAAACTCTTCTTTAACTGATGAAGATCATTCTCCTTAATCTGATCTTGTACTCATGCTTCTTAATAATTAGGGTTTAATCATGATTTTACCCTTCTCATCAATTTTTATTATATTTTTCTTATTGATCTTTGTAGGGTTGGCAAAGTTAGATATCCATGAATAATCGATTTTATCTCTTGAGGATTGTACTTAATCCTCTGGATCTTTTGCATCTAGGGTAGGACTTTCAAATTTTTCTACTTCTATCATTATTACGTTAGTCTTTAGGTCTATTGTTTTATCTAATTTGTAGATCATTTTTCAAAATATCCTTAAAGGATATCTTTCTCTTTCTATATCCATCCCAACTATTTTTATTTTAAAGGATAGGAAGCTTTTATCAAATTCATGTTTTAGACTCACATAATATCCAGGTTGATAATTGAATCCTACAGATCCAGTATATAAATTAGTCTTAATCCCTATAATAATTTGATTGTTAAATTTGGTATGCTTAATGTCACAGAGTAAAGCGTAAAGACCAATATCTTTACCATAATAGTATAATGGAGTAATTTGAACTTGGACACTTCCTACATGAATATATCTATACCTTCTATCTTTGTTATGCTTAAGGATAGTTTCCTAATTAATTAGATTAACTTCCCCAATGTCATATTTATAGTCCTTTATCTCAAGATCTCCTTCCATAATTTCACATATGTACTTGCTTTTTAATTGAAAGAAGGATTTTTTATAGATCATGTCTTTTTGGATTATGGAAAGAACCCAGTCTCCTTTAACTTTTTCATAATCATTGCCTACAACAAATGCTTCTCCTTGAAGGTTACCAAGACTAATCGAATTACTTTTCATCATATGACTTGTTTCTTCATAATCACTTTCTTCATATTCATTGTCCAATGTAATTTCAACAATTCATTTGTTATTACTTAGGGTTAGGTCTAATGCCTTGTCTTCACTAAGCTCAACATAATCTAAGTTTCTAAAGGTTCAATAAGTTTGTTATTCTTCCGATTTTTACATTTATTAGCGTAATTCCCTACTTTTCCAAATGCCCAATATTTGCAGTTGGTTTTTCCTGTATGGCAATAAGCAGCTTTTCTAAAATATCTATGTTTTTTAGGATTTGGTTTATTATAATATTTTCTTCTATATTTTTCGCTCCTTTGCTTGTTAAAGCTCTTTTTCTTATAAAATTTTCTTTTCTTTCTATTTTCAGGTTCCTTTCCCAATTGATGAGGTGAATCCCAACAAGTTAGGAATTACTTCTTAATTTGCTTTTTTGAAGATCAAGACACTGATCATTGACTCATTTTCTTAAATAAGAAATTCTTGAGCTAAGGGTATCAACAGCATCTATTCGTTCAAGTCATGCCAGGTATTTTTCAATAATTATGGAGTTTATCGGATATAGCAATTTGTCATAAAATATACCAAGATTAGTTTCATTATGTCCAATTTTATATTAATATTGACTGAATTCAGTAATATAATTTTCTAGGTATCTTATATCCCATAATTCTATGTTGTTAATCATTTTTTACCATTCTTTGCTTTTTCTTCAGAATCCAGTTCAACTCTGATGATTCGTATAAATTTCTGAACATAGCAGCTGGTGTTTCCATCATTCTTTATGTATTATTACCATCTTCACTTAATGAATCATGCCAGTCAGGTACAGTGCCAGAAAACCTATATTCCATATAGTTTGGGAAGTTTGCCGCAGTCCAAGTAGTATTTAGGTTCACAACACTATTCATTTCTCTTTTCCAATGCTCAAATATTTTTCTTTATTGCGGGTTTCATCAGTGTTTAAGGTGTATCAGGTTTGGCTAATTGGGATAAGTCTAATTTCTTCAAAATTTGTGGTTTTTCTTGGGATAAACCCAAAGAAAAAATTACTTGTACGTCCCACTAGAACGTACTTAGATCTTAAGAAATGAGTATTTCTTCTGGAAGGTTCACCAAATTCTTCATGCTAAGGAACAACATTGTTAACTAGATTAGTCTCTGTTTCATATAAGTCGATCGCTTCTCTAATCTCATTGATCTCATTCTCAACAGTCATTTTAACATATTCTTATTTAGTTTTCTCCTAACTTCTTCTAACGATAATACATTTAGATCGTCTAATTTAATCAGAATTATCTACTAATATATTTCTTCTTTTAGTTGGTCATCATTGGTCTATTCATTATCATCAGACAAAATGTCATATTTAACACTAATTGTGCCCATGATCTTGTTTAATTCTTGTGGGTTTTGTTCTTTCTCAAACATATTCCATAGTTCATTAAGATTATATTACTTATACTCCTTCTTCTTCTTCTTCTTCTTCTCCTTTTTCAGTTGATTTTTCGCCTAATTTTTTTCCTACTTTTTTTTTGAATTTTTAACTCATGGAAAGGAAATTAAATCTGTTTTTTTGGATTTTGGAAAGGATATTTATGCTAAAAAGGGGTACTAATACTGGAAATAGATTTTCCACTATGGCTGACTTTGTTAACCAAAGATACGTGAATTATAGATATTTGTTTTTTAAGCTCCTTGACTTCAGTCTTAATTTTAACTAATTCAACTTTTAATTCTAAAACTATATTAATAATATAGTTTAATTGAGGTATTATTGGAGAAAGACCTTCTTGTGAGTGAACAATATGTGAATAATTTGATCCAGGGCAAATAGGTGATGATTCTAGCATTAATCATAATTAAACACAGTTAATTAGCTTAATTAATCATTAATTAGCTTAATTATCTTAATTATTTTTTGTCACTGGACTCTAATACCAGATGAAAGAGGATCTCGAGTTCCACGATTGAGCAAAAAACCACATGCACAATTTTAAATATTTTAAAAGTAAGTTTTTAAGGATTTAGGCTGAATTACAAATATGAAAAATTTAAGGGCTAAAAAGAAAATGTAAACAGTGAACGGTCCTCTTAAAATAGTTTCCATAGAATATTGCCCCTTTTAAATATATTTTCTAATAACATGATCTCCTAGTTCTAATTTTCACACAAAGTGGGATACCTGACAGTGATTTTTTTAACATATTTTGTAGTTCATTAAGAGTACATTGCTTATACTTCATATACTTTTTCTTTTTCTACTTTTCAGCTGATTTTCATTTAATTTTTTTCCTACATTTTTTTGAATTTTTATCTCGTACAAAGGAAATTGAATCTTATTTTTTGCATTTTGGAAAGGATATTTACGCTGAAAAGGGGTAGTAATACTGGAAATAGATTTTCTGCTATGTCTAACTTCATTAACAAAGAAAGGTGAATAACAAATAATTGTTTCTTAAACTCCTTAACTTCAGTCTTAATTTTAGCTAATTCAGCTTTTAATTCTAAAACAATATCAGTGATATAGTTTAATTAAGATACTATTAGAGAAAAATCTTTTGGTGAGTGAACAATATGTGAACAATTTGGCCCAGGGCAAGCAAATGATGATTCTAGCATTAATCACAGTTAAACACAGTTAATTAGCTTAATTAATTATTAATTAGCTAAATTATTTTAATTATTTTTGATAATGTGACTCTGATACTAGAAGAAAAGAGGACGTCAAGTTCTACTAGTGAGCAAAAAATCATATGCACAATTTTAAATTTTTTGAAAGTAAATTTTTAAGGATTTGGGCTAAATTACAAATATGAAAAATTTAAGAGCTAAAAAAATATATATAAATAGTGAGCAATCCCCTTAAAATAGTTTTTATAGAATATTGCCCCTTTTAAATATATTCTAATAATATGGTCCCCTAATTATAATTTTCACATAAAGTGGGGTACCTGGCAGTGATTTTTTCAGTTAAATCACCTTAATTTATTTAGTTTTGGAATTATTTTAGTGTAACCTACTTTATATTGATATATTGAAGTTTTGAATGCCTCTTAGTTAATAAGTTTCTATTGGAGATTCCAATTATGAGAGTGTGTGTTGTTACTAACTACATATATCTATAATGACATTCCTAGAATAGAATTAGGGTCTTCCCTATTGTTTTCCCCTTTTTGTGCATAAATATTGTTCAATGAGATTGCATTTTGAAAAAAATTGAGGCACGTTCGTTACTTGTATCTTTAAAAATTAGAATGTATTTATCAAAGTTACAATGTCTTGCTAAGTATATTAATGAATCAGTTTACTTAGTGTTTTATCACCTAATTAGTAACCTTGTTAATTATCATTTATAGGGCAGTCTCCCTCCACTGACCCGCGCAGCGTCAGGCTAGGTCTCACAATCGGCTTGACGGATGTACACCTATCGATAGATCGTAGTAGGTACCAGGGGGTTCACAATCAGATAATAACTAGAGATGCAGTTTTAGGTTCATCTCATTCATTGTTTCAAATTAAAATGAATTGCAAAACAGGTCCACCCAATTTTTCAGTGATCATTTAATAATGCAAAAATACATATACTAAGTTTCAGCCCATATTTTGAAATGTTTGTTATGTTTTGGTTTAGGCAAGTGCTCAGTGATTCGCCCTCATACTAGCAAACCGGCTGAAGAGAGTAAATGAGCAAGAGTACCACATTGGTTTAGTAGTGATGTTGTATTATGAATACTTTTGAAGTTGAATTTTGAAATTTTCAGTTGATGAAGTTGTAAACCTTGTAAAGTACTATTCTAATATGCTATGTAAATGTTAAGGTATCTAGCAGTTATATGTATATGATTTTGATAACGATGGAACATTTTGGTTAGAAACTATGCTTAGCTATATTGTATCTTGCATTTATACTTAATGTCTTGTCCTTCTAGATGGCAATAACGCCGCAACAATCGGGTGAAAGCTGATTACAAATAGTAAAACATGCTCATTTGGGGGTGTTGCAATATTAAGGGGATCCTTGCTATTAATATATATCATATATTGCATCCCTTTTTAATGATAACAAAGGGGGGGGGGAAGAAGATGATGGCAGGATACGCATAAACAAAGGTATGTGTTTTAATTCTGCTTTATGCTTGCCTTCAATTCTTCGTCATCATCAAAAAGAGGGACATTATTGACTTTAAGAGTCACATTTTGATTTTGGTGATAACAAACAACATAATTAGTGTTATATATGAAATGGTGAAGTAAATAATGTTACAAGTGTCTTATTTGATATACAATATATATGGTCACTTTAATATTAATTTATTAATATTAAAATACATATTTTGGACCTACTAATGAGTATTATGGTGTAAGATGCTCGTAATTACAAGCGTTAATTGAGTGATGCAATCTTGGAGATTATATGGAATTATGGATATTACTTGTGGTGAAGTTATGATAAAAGAAAATGCAATGTATGATGACTTGATGGTCCTGATTTATACATTGCCATAATTCTAAAGATTATGTAAATTTTTTATGACATGATTTGAATATCATATCTCGTGAGATACAATTAGAGACGTGATTATGGATATGATTTGGGCTACTTGATTTGATTGGAGATGATATGAGTTTTATCTTATGGATTAATACTATATAGTGAAATAATCAAGATAAATCTCGTAAGAAATTCCTTGTGATATTTGTCGATGCAGATCATTGTTATCAAGGATTTTCTTAATTGTTATGAATTAATATTAAACTTATATTTTGATTGACCAAAGATATTGCATGGTTTACTTGAAAATATTACACGATAGAGCATGATATAGATTTTTTTATGATCTAAGAGATTGACAGTTAGGTGTATAAGTATGTTTTTATGCCCAGCCTTGGAAACACTTACAACTCGAGGCATTGTGTTGCACAGACTCCACGTATGGTGTGTGCCTCGGTGGCGAGGTGAAGGTTTGCCATTTTGCATTTTCTCTCGCGACTGAGGTTCGATTCTTGCTAGTGGTATAGATAAAAATATTTTTGGGTGATTATTTATCGGCCCGTTTGAGATCATTTTCCATTTCATTTATCCTCGTAGATCATTTTCCATTTCATTTATCCTCATTAGTTTTCTCTATCTGCATATTATCAATTTCATTTTTTAATAATGAATAAAAATAGACATTTTTAGAAATAAGTAATGTTTTGTATTCATAAGTTATGTACCATAAAATTATACTCCACTAAAACTCTTTCATAATCAAATAATGTTATGTACATAATAACTGCTCCCTAATATATACAATAAAGCTTATTAATACATATAGCAATGCTCCATGATGCATAAAATAAGAGATTATTTTTGTTGTTATTGTTATTGTTGTACTATCAAATTCGAAGTATTGTGCTTACTAATGTATACAATAATGCTCACTAATATATGCTTATCAATGCTTATTTTAAAGACATAACACTTAATTCTAGTGAGTTGGGATGAATTCATAATTAAAAAATATTTCACATACTTTAGTGAATTGATAGATACTTCAGTGAGCTCAGATGCATTTTTCATGAGCAACATGCCTAATACTTTAGTAAACTAACAAATACTTTTAGTGAGCAACTCAAATCTATACCAACTGATAGGCCTAGTAAACATTAGTTACATAATTGATCGGTGACGTTAGTTATAACATGAAATAGTTCATATGTTTCACCTAATTCTAGTGAGTTGGGATAAATTTTTAGTGAGCAACCTTAGACTTTAGTAAGTTAACAGATACTTCTCATGAGCAAAACAAACCTCGATCAACGAGTGAGAGGCTTAGTGAGTATTAGCTAATTGAAAGAAACACTTCTAGGAAAATATTTTAAAACAATGAAATGAAATAATTTCTAAAATAGAATCCAAAATAGTACATATATTTTAGTGAGGTAACACCTAATCTAATGCGTTGGGATGCCTTTTTAGTAACTTAACTAGCACTTTAATGAGCTTAAAAATACTTTCATTGTAACCCAAACCTGGCCAAGGTGTGATATGCATAATGAATATTAGCTTTGCAATTGATCAAAGATGTTAGTGATCACCAAAGATAGTTAATATATTTTAGTGAGCTAATGTCTAATTATAGTGAGTTGGAATACATTTTTAGTGAGCAACATGATTGGCACTTTAGTCATCAAACAAATACTTTTAGTGCAAACCAAACATGCCAAGGTATGATAAGCCTAGCGTTTATTAGTTATGTAATTGATTAATAATGTTAGTTATAACTAAAAATGGTTCGTATAATTTAGTGAGCTAATACATGAT
>NCQV01091291.1:0-11098 GCA_002740545.1 Lophocereus schottii | reverse complement strand
TCTTCTGAATGGCTGCTTACCATGATGTGTAGCATGCACAAACGAGTCGGTAAAATCAGTATAGTCGAGCTCATACTACCCCTGAATAGTTGTGCTGGCCACAACTGCTGTTGCATTACAATAGCAATCTAGCAGCAGCAGCTGTTGCTGTGAAACCACAGTCTAGCTTGGTACTGTAGTGCAGTCCAGTCACTGCTTCCTATTAAGTTCAGCTGCCGATGTTGGGCACCAGTTGTTGTAGTGTGCTGCTATTGAAACTAGTCACTTTTCCAAAATCAAAACTGAGATCACAACCAAAATAATTTTTCCTAAAACACTAACCACGGTCCTAGAGTGTCATGACTCAAATGAAGCAGCACATGCACCAAAACACAATATTGAATAAGACTCATTGCATGTAAAACCAAATGATTAATGGTTGCTGGCACCACATGTAGACATTAGCATTCTTGAACTTGTCAAAGAGACTGCATCTGATGGACTCTCCCTCTCTCTCTTTTTGGGGGGGTGGGTGTTTAGGAGTGTAGGGAGAGATAATTTCATCAATGAAGAGTAATGTTTCCATGTGTTTTCAACATGCTAAGTTATCCAATTAGTGACTGGCTGTAGGGAAAAACCCCCTTTTCTTAGAGGCTTCTATAGATCTACTTTGTAGCAAACAGTTTTACCTGCAAGGACTAAACTTGCAATTTCTTCGCCTAATTCTCATCATGGTTTAGTTTTTCTGCTTATTAGATAAAAATTCAACCTTAAAAGAAGCTGCAACAAATTGTATATCAATTTTCTACAAAGCTATTATTAAAAGACACACTAGATGCTTATCCTTGAGGAGCAGGGAGACAAATGTCCACCTCTTTATTTTATTCCCCTTACTTGAGTAGAAAAAATCAACAAGCACAAAGTGTCTCCTAAGTCCACCGTATTTGGCTTAATCTGGACAAATATTTGGGTCCTGTAATTCTGTCATGTATTGAAACTCATTCAAGACTGTAAAAAGAACCGTGGATCCATCCTAAAAACAAACCACCAAAAGAGGTCTAATTCATAAGAACTATCTCACCTAGAGAACTCTGTAGGATATGAATACGCTATGAGTTCCTAAATCAGAAAAAAGACATAATTTTTATGTAAACTAGACTGAAGTGCTCAACATAAAAGCTGGATGCACAAGGGATCTAAATATGGAAACATATGTCGACACCTACATTGGACTTGTGCTATTTGGATGCAAGGCTGAGATGACATCCTCAAGAGTTGAAGGAGATTTATTTATGACCTGGGATTCCTTCAATTTTCCACCGTCAACTTCAATCCATGTCAAAGAGTCGCTTCTAACAAAATCCATTCACCGATAGGTTGTCCTTTATTCTTTGTCCATTTACTAAATTTTCACTTTCCACAGTCACTCACAGCAAGCTACACACAAATAACATGGATGAATATTAAGTCCATTAGATTTCACAAGCACCAAACAGAATCTAAAATTCGTATTATTCAACACAATACAGCAATAGCATAGTCACTGTATTTATTAGGACTTACATATCCAACTTCAGTCCTGTATTCATCTTTTTGCTGTCAATATAAATTAATTACTGACCTACATCAAAAAAGTGAAAACATTGAAAATTTTAACATATAAATGTATCCATTAGCCAGAACATATCTAAATAGTATCATTTTCATAAACAACATATCTCAATACCATCATTTCAATAAACCATTACATACCCCCTCATAAGGAAGGCCAAACTATTCTTCAAAAGAAAAGAATATAATAACCAAACACCACATAGGGTCACAAACCAACTCAAAAACATAATAGCACATCTAAGAACTAGGCTGACAAGTACTAATAATATTTGACAAACAAACAAACTATATAATAAAGGTGATGTTTGAACCTTGGCCGACTAGTCAATGTAGTGTTCTCATCCCTTATAATGTATACAATCATATGATAGCATATATGTCTAAAAATCATCCTAACACTACTTATATTTTGTATAAATAAGCTACCAATCCATGCCTGAGTGCGTGACATGGCCTCCGTAACAGCTACGAAAGCTTGCATAGCCACTATAGTCACTGTAGGAGCATGCACAACCACTACACAACAGCTGCAGCAACATGCACAACCATTAAGTATCTATAGCACCCTATACAACGACAACAATAATATCGCTATGTTAGAGGTTGTTTCGATTGTAGATGGACATTATTAGTACGGTAACACGAGATCAATGACACCTTGTGAAGGTAGTAAATGAGAGTTTCATGTGTCCAAGAAGACTCAATTACCTAGTCCTCATCTCTTGTATTTATGTAACTATACAATCATATTTCCATATCTAAGTTATGTCCTTGGTAATTTCATCATATTTAATTGATTAAATTCTAGGTGTAAAATATAACATTCAGTTAAATAGTTTAGGTTCCATAACTTACTCCAGAAATTGACGCTGCCTATATCCTACACTAGTTTATAAGGCAAAAAAAAACAGAAAGAAAGAATACATATACTATAGGATTCGACATAGAGTTTCTGAGGAAGTCCAAGGCCTTGCATAATAATTATTTATTGAAATTAATGCTCACAAACGGTCATTGGTGCATTGCTAAAGCATCCTGTAAAGGGCAGATGGTTACACCCATGACCTAGTGGAATTTTTCCTCCCTCTAACTGGATTAGTTAATTTAAATATGAGTTTTTCATGAGTTTGTATATAACGAATTTGCTAATGATCGTTCATCTTTGCAATTTTCTATCCCATGAGAATGTATTACATGTATCTCAGTTTCTCGCATTCTTTGATCAATCATCCGATGAGATTCTTGCATCTTGCTAGGTGGTTTTTCCTATAATTCATATCCCTCTCTCATCTTAAGTTTTATCCTGTAAATACTCTCCCCATCAAAATAATAGATAATTAAAAAATAAAACGTGAGGGATTCAAGGTTAACGAACACATAGAAATGCTGGTTACATGGTTCAATGTAAGGAAATGAAAGGAACACAAAAGCTATTATTTGGGCAAAATTCGATAGCAAATTGTGAATCAGAGAATTCAAGAGCAGTCTAGACTTTGCCAAATCCCAGGGAACAAGATCAATGTTATCTAGCAAAGTTACTGAAAACACAATATGAATTCATCCCCACAGCAAGGACATTAATATAAAGAACCAAAATCCTTTTAATATCACCACTTTACATATATATTCCTATCTTTGAAGACAGGTCCGGTATAAGAAAATTGATAAAATTTGCAAGCTTATTTCATGTCCACTATTTCCACTATAGAATTTGGGAAATTTCATCATCAGTATTAGCTGTTTTTTCGAAGAATATGCCTTATTTGTGTGACTTCTTGATTGATTAACTGAATGGATATATGATTGTAATAGTTGACATTTATTTTGAAAACAAAGCACGCAGATTAAACAACGGAAGTTCCGAAAAATCGAAGGGTGAAAGGGTAAAATAGTGAATTCATGCCTTGCAAACAACATACGCCTTAAACAATAATTAATCAACACAATTAGACCTTAATCAAAAAATTCGATTTCAAAACAGAATGACAATTCTACTCACTATAATTAGGGCTTTTAATTTCATATGGAGAAGAAGGTAGGAGAATATAGGAATACCTGGCACAATTATCCTTCAATCTTCTTCAAGTCTCACCGCTTACTACGGAGGCAACTCAATTTTGGGGGATGCAGGACACGGGAAGAAGAAATTGTTATGTGTCAAATAGAATTTGCAAAGAACGAGTAGAGTACCTAAAAGATGAGTGCTCTAATTTGCAATTAGATTTAGAATTAGGAAACAACTGCTTTTAGGCAACTAAGACAGATCTAGAGATAGTACAAAATACGTTCAAACAAAGAAGGGAGCTTTTTTTAAGTTGAAAATTTCCTTTACTCGGTAATCTGGAAAAAAATTAATTTGGATACATTTTTGCTGCAGGTGTGGTTAATTGCCACAACAGAACCATCCTTTTGCAGCACTATTTATTTTGCCACAATTGTTTCACTATTGTAAGATTTTTATGGAGCATTTCATGTTGGGCTTGAGGCTTGTCATTTCTTCTTTCCTTGAAAGGATGTTGGAGTTTTATAAGGTTGGACTTTGCCAGTGTAGCCCCAACAACATTACCAACATTGCTATGTGCAAGTTTTCTATCTTGCGCACAAAAAACCTAGCGTGCTTGAATTCATGCAGCATCATCGGCTTTATAAATGTCCTAATGGTTACACCTTCCAAGTTATAAGCAATGAGAGAATCCTTCCCGGCATAGGCATCAAGTTTTGGAATGTGATTGGATGTATGTGAAGAATCTCCACAAAGAGTGAACTTTCCTTATTGCCAGCATAGCAAGCCCCAACTACACCACTTATTTAAGGAACGCTAAGAAGAGATTCCTCTTTATCTAGAAAAAGTCCAAAAACAAAATGGCTATCTAGAGGTTGTATGTTATTGATCTTAACAAAGAGAGGCCTGTCAACCTTTTGAGCTGCTCACAATTCTTAGGTAACCTCATTGTATTCTTGCAACTTTTCAAGTTTTAGATTTTAATTTTGTACTTAGCCCCTAGCTTCCTTCTCAGTGCAAACTTACACGAATTGCCCAGATCTCCTTCAAGAGGAGAATACTAAGGATGAGAATTTCAGGAAGAAGAAAAAAATTGGTCACTTTATAGCGAGAGCTCCTCCTAAGTCTAAAGATTGCCTAGTGGAGCTGATGAAGGGTAAGGACAAGGAAGTCAGACATTGTCAAGTAATAAAGGAATAGGAGAATCTCCCCACTGCCAATCGGAAAAGAGAACTCAGCGTCAATCACACCTAACTTAGTGAGGTTGAGTTAGTTCCTGATTGCCTTCTTCATTTTGAAGAGGCTAGTATAGTTGAGAGTCAATCCTTTGAAGATAAGAAAAGGATTCTCCTGTATGTAGAAAAAAGACGGCGGCTAAGAAGTCCTAAAATATGGAGGGTGCCTTACAGGTACAATGCAACGCCCCCTAATTAAGTATGTTTCACTGTTTTACAATTACTATTTTGATTCCCTCAATTACAACTGATAAACTCAATGTTCGGGGCGTTACCGCCATCCCAAAAGGACAAGGCTTGCTGTAAGTGTACTAGAGATAACATAATTAGGCATAACTTTAACCATATGCATTCACTAATTAACCAATATAAGGTTTACACACTACAACAAAGCAACTCATCACAGATCTTACACCTCCATGTCAGGGGCAGAGCCAGGATTCAAACCAAGGGAGGGCGAGATTAATAATACACATAATATAAACTTTAATAGTTCTAAAAATGAAGTGCATAGCTATTACATTCAAGAAAGTTGAGTATTTTTGAGAATTACCTCAAATTAAGATTTAGGATTTAGGAGTTCGGAGGAGAGCCGAGGAGGAGTGGAGGCGGCTGCCAGCACAGGCCTGGCGGCGGGCGGCGTCAGCGGACGGCGGTTAACTACAGAGAGTGAGAGAGAGAGAGTAAGCGGGTAGGGGCTGG
This sequence comes from Lophocereus schottii, assembly GCA_002740545.1. Taxonomy (NCBI): domain Eukaryota; kingdom Viridiplantae; phylum Streptophyta; class Magnoliopsida; order Caryophyllales; family Cactaceae; genus Lophocereus; species Lophocereus schottii. Next base: position 5,566 of record NCQV01091291.1, on the reverse strand, counting down.
CAAGAGTCGAGAGGCGAGTAAAAGACCAGAGAGAGTCAAGAGACAGCCGCATAAATTAGGGAAAATAAATATCCAATACTCAAAAAAAAAAAAACATACAAGGGACCGTAGAAGCAGAATGGCAACTGGCAAGAGTCGAATCCGCGACCACCTGAAACAAGGGGGCAACCGACTATCCTGCTGAGCACAAGTTTGCGAAATATATCTGAACCAATTAATATATATTTATTTTTTTATCTACCAAAATATCCCATATTTAATTTTTTTCTCAAAAAGCTAGGGGTCAATTGACTCCCTTGCCCCAATGTAGCTCCGCCCATACTCCATGTACTGAAGATTACAAAATACGGCTCCAAAGAATGCATGGTCTATATCACTGTTGATTCATCCAAGTTTTCCTTGCTTATATATTCTCTTCGGCTGACTCACTAGCATGTTTTTCGGCTGATTCACTAGCATGAGGGCAATTTACTGAACGTTTGCCTACAACAAAACATGAAACCAAAGCTTAGTACATGCATTCTTATATTGTTAAATGATCACTACAAAAATTGGTTGGGCTTCCGCTTGGCAATTTATTTAAGTCAAAACAGTGAATGAGATGAATATAAACTGCAATTGCTAGTTATAATCTGATAGTGAACCCCCTTGATACCATTACGATCTATGGATAGGTGTACACCTGTCAAGCCGATCAGAAAACCTAGCCTGAAGCCGCGCGGGTAACTGAAGGGCAATGCTCTGTAACTGATAACTAATAACTGATGAGGTCACTAATTATATGACAAATTACTGATTAAACTAATTCGTTGATGTACTTACCAAAACATTATAATTTTGATAAATACGCGCTTATTTCTAGAGATACAAGCAATGAACGTACCTGCAGTCTTTAAAATGTAATCTCACTTGATAATACTTATGCACAATGGGAAACGATAGACTAGACCTCGATTTCTATTTAAGAAATATAATTATAGGTATATGTAATTAGTAAACAACGTTGACTTTCATAATTTGTGATTGTAATGGAAATTCATTAAAAGGCATCCATAAACTCAAATAATTCAATCGAAGATAAGTTCTACCAACATGATTTGAAAACTAAATGAATTATGGTAATTTAACTCACAGTGAAATAATGTTGGAGTAAGACTGAACAAGGTAGAATAATTGAGATCATAAAAGAAAGACTTTGATGGTTATAATTGATGATGAATTTTTGATGTTTTTGAGATAGGTAACAAAGGTTTGAGGGCAATAGGAGTGGTGGTAGGTTCAGAACAGCTTTAAGCACAGCAGTTTGGACCAACAAATACTGATATTGATTTATCAATCTCCCCAGTTCTTCAATTTCATTGCACATACAATACAGCTTAGTTTTTCAAACCAAATAAGCTTTTAAGTACAATCAAAGTTGTTACTAATTCACGGTCCACATTAGAAAATTCATAACTTTCACCCCCGACCTCCAATTGAGTTATAAAACTCCAATATGAAAAGATTAAGAAGTCCTGCGACAATTTTATTTATAGTGCAAAACCCAACTAGCACAACACGGTTCTTAAACTTAGGCTTAATCACAACTATGCATAGCTCGAGTCTATCCTCAGCAGTCTTCGAAAAATAGCCATAACTTTTTTCACGAACTTGAAATAAGGTAATTCAAAAGAAATTTGAAAGATAACTCATTGATATATCTAAACACCAAAAATAACAATTTTTGACTTCTTAAACAGTACTAGTTTGCTCATAAACAGACCCCTATCTCTGGTCTGCCCACAGCCTACCGTCCATACTTTCACCCCTTGTTTTCCACATGATTTCCCTCTGAAATCAATCCTTAAGATCCGTAAACCATACTTGGTTCTTCTCATCATCTTACATAACCATTTTACCTCAAAAAACTCCATAATCATCTTTACATTTGTCCTTCAACTCCTCTCTTCACAAAATCAGTCCAAACACACCCATAATCACCTTTGCTTGCATAAATGAGCAAATGAACCACCTTTAAATCAATTGGGGAAATTTCTATAATTCACCCCTTTATGCAAAAATCACACAAAATCATTTTTTTCAAGTCAAAGAACTCATCAAAGATTTATTTTGCATCCAAATATAATCAAACAACATGCTTAATGCGAAAATATTTCAAACCATGCATTACTTACCAAAACCCTAGCTTGTAACCAACTTACTTCCTCTTCATCTCATCCAAAATCACCAAAAACACCCTCATAAACATTATTGGAGATTAAAACCACTAAATCAGACACAAACAATCCAAGAAAAACATACTTCCAATCTTTAGCTTGCATGATCATGAATAACCCTAAACCCTAGCATGCTCCAAACTTAATCAACAATTAAAAAAAAATCAAAATAACTCTTATTTCCATCCAAAGAACATGATCCAAACTCAAATCACATAAACAAAAATCAAAATGAAAAAGATCCAAACAGACAAGGTTAGGGTTACTTATTTGAGCTTGAAAAAGAGAGAGAAAAAAGAGAGATGTGTATGTGTGTTTTGCTTGGTTAGAAATGAACCAAAATCACTTGGCTAGCTTTTAACCTCCCATAAAGTAGCTTTTGCTAATCAAAATTTAGTACAAATGATGGTGATTAACTTAATTTAATTACACCAAAATTTTCAGGGCCACAATTTGAGCCCAAAATGAATCAGGCCGAAATCCAGGCCCAAATGAATTGGGCCAAAATAAATGAAGTTGGGCCCAAATTTTGCATGGTTAAAAATTAAATCTTGGTAACATTATGAAAGATAATTTATCACTGAATCATATTGACCGAGGCCTAATATCGATTCACCAGAAATTATTACATAAATGAAACTCGAATTGCAAAGTGGGGCCCAAAATAAATTCTTCCAATCAGGATGATTAAATTAGATAAATAAATGTGAAAATTTAATAACAAGGCTCAATTAAATAAATAAATATGATTTAGCGTCAGCCTATTACAGCCTTTCCCCCCTTAAAGAGTTTCATCCTCGAAACTTATGAGCTTTGCCAAAACATGCAATTTTATCTTAAATAGATGTGGGTACTTAGCTTGCATCTCATCCTCGGATTCCCTAACGGAATTTTGAGAAGGTATGATTTGCCAATGTACTTTGATTAAAGGTATCTACTTGATGCGTAGCTACTTATTCCTGCCATTTAATATCTGAACTGGGTACTTTTCAAACGCAAGGCCCTGAGTAACAGCAGTGGGTCTAGTTAAGAGATCATGGTCAGGATCTGAAATATACTACCTGAGCTATGAGGTAAGAAACACGTTATGCACGTGTTTGAGTTATATAGGAAGACCTAGTCGACAAGCTATGGGATTAAAGGTGTCTACGTATTGTATAACCGCTTAATCCCATATTTCAGTAGCAGATTCGAATACTTCTCACACACTAGTTTCAATGAACTCAATTACTTGGGTTCAAACAAGCTTCAATGAACTCAATTACTTGGGTTCAAAACTGATATTCTCTGCACAAGAAAAGAACCTTGTTACTAGTGAGGAGATGCTCACTAGTAGTTCATCACCTTATCCACTAATGGAAACTATTGTATACCCTGATAAGTCCATTGTTACTATTACGAGTTATAAAACACGTTAAATACGTGTCCGTGTTCAACAGGTAGGTGCAGTCAATAAGTTACAGGACTTAACCTTTCAATGAATCATAAGGCCCAATGTAACCAGTCCCTAATTGTCCTTGGATAGTCGGTCTCTTATTACCTTTGACTAGAAAAGCCTTTTGAAATACTCTGTAACCCATCTGAAATTTTGGTTGTTTCCTTGTTTTGGCAGCGCTACTCTTTTGTCGACCTTATATCACCTCAACATGTACTTGAATTTTTCCCTCTTAAGGCTTGCTTGGGTTAGCTCTGACCTTATACTCAATGTTTCTTCTAGCTCACTCCAATATAATTAGGCAATGCTTAATAATATACCTTATCAAAAAGTCCTCATATGATATTCTTAATGCATCACATGATTTCCCCTCATCAGACTACTCAAGGATCTGCTCCCAGTTGATAATGGGTGATGAAATGACCATGATTAAGGATGAAAGCGATGGAATTGTTAGCCGAGCAAATCATTGCATACAAAAGAAATGAACAATAAGACTAGAAAAGGCTAATAAACGAGATATTATCATGGGGTGGTTAGAATGAAGATAACCATGAGTGTATCTAGAATTCTGAACCATAATACCACAAGAATCATGGTTTGTAAATATTGATTATAAAGGATCCAATACATAGTTATCCAAAAAGATAGATGACCCGATTACCTTTGAGTTTAGCTAATGATTTGAAAACAAGATGGCTAGTAATGGAGTTCCAATAGGGTGACTTTCTAGATACCATTGACAGGACAAATGCATTCGAGAGAGTCGCCAAGCAAAATACAATAAATAGAGAAGCAGATTGGATAAATAAGGTACAATGGATAAATAAATAACTTAAACAAGCAAGGTCTAATGAATAGACAAATGGATTGAATAGGCTGTAGTGGGAACATGCCTTTGCTAATATGGAGCCAAGTCAAGTACGGCAATAAGATTAACTAAGGATTACTGAAGTTTACTTATGAGGATATAAAATACAGGTGTGAGAATTGCAAGTGTAATAAATAGATCAATAGATTGGACAGGTAAAGTGCAATTGATAGATCAATAAATTGGACAAGCAAAGTACCACTGGATAAGTAAATAGATTAAACAAGTGACATTAGAAACGTGCCTTTGGTCATATGAAACCAATTCAAGTCCAGCAATAAGATTAAACAGAAAAGCTGGAGTTTATTTATGAGCATGTAAGATATATGTGTGAGAGTTGAAGTTCAAAATAAGAAGAGTAAGAGGATTATAATAGTCACCCACACCAATGAGAGATGGATCACCTTATAAATTCAAAGCAAGTCATACGAGCGTATCACTACGTATAAATGGAGTATAAGCTATATGTGTGAACATGCTCTCAACACTAAATGAATGAGATATAGGTATTCAACAATGAATAAAAGAGATATAAGATACATGCATGAGTAGGGCTGAGCACCACCGGCTACTCGGTCGATTTTTGAGGAACCGGTCCCGGTTGGACCGGGTCCAGAAATTTAGGAACTGGTCACAGTCCCAGTTGGACCGGTTCTAGGATTTCTGGACCCGGTCCCAGAATCGGTTGGGATCGGTTCCACAACCGAGTACTTGATATCTTTTTGGCAAAGAGTTGCTCACTGTTGGCCGCGCGAGAACAGATCGAGAGAGAACAGTCACGGGTCGCGATTCGCCGGTGAGAATAGTTGTTGACAATGCCGCCACAGCCCAAGACAAACGTCAGAAGGTCTGGACAAGCAGTTGCCGGGGAAGTCACCGTTGTATGCACCAAAGTGTGCCGGGGACTGGAGATACGAGAGAGAGAGAGAGCGTAGAGAGACTGAGGCTCCAAGGTCCAAGCAGCCAGGGTGAAGAGAGAGAGACAGAAAAGGAGTGGTGAGGGGCTGAGGGCCTAATGAGGGGGATCGAAGAAACTAGAGTCTG
>NCQV01091269.1:28053-46580 GCA_002740545.1 Lophocereus schottii | reverse complement strand
ACAACAGGTTTCAAATGTTGACCATTAACTATGAGAACTCTATCATCTTGGGGATCCAAAATTCGGACTGCCCCAGATGGAAACACTTGTTGGACAACAAAAGGACCATCCCATCTAGATCTCAACTTGCCAGGAAATAGCTTAAGCTTAGAGTTAAAAAGCCAAACCGTCTGATTAGGTTCAAAAGATTTACGAGAAATCGTTTTATCATGAAAAGCTTTGGTTTTGGCTTTATAAATCTTAGCATTCTCATAGACTTCATTACGCAATTCATCCAACTCATTCAATTGAAGCCTGCGGTTAGAACCTACCTATTTCATATCAAAATTAAAAGTTTTAATAGCCCAAAGAGCACGATGTTCTAACTCAACTGGCAAGGGACAAGCCTTACCAAAAAGAAGCTGGTAAGGAGACATCCCAATGGGAGTCTTATAAGCAGTACAATAGGCCCAAAGAGCATCATGCAATCTCAAAGACCAGTCTTTTCTATCAGGTCGAACTGTTTTTCCAAGGATAGACTTAAATTTCACGATTAGATACCTCAACTTGACTACTAGTCTGAGGGTGATAAGGGGTGGCTATTTTCTGAGTCACAAAATACTTTCTAAGCAAAGACTCAAAAGATCGATGACAAAAGTAACTCCCTCAATCACTAATAAGGGCTCTAGGGCTTCCATATCGACAAAATATGTATTCTTCCAAAAAATTGACCACGAACTTGTGGTCAATTGGTCCTAGTAGCCTAAGCTTCCACCTACTTTGACACATAATCAATAGCAACCAATATGTATACAAAGCCAAAAGATGGGGGAAAAGGACCTGTGAAATCAATGCCTCACACATCAAATATCTCAACAATTAGAATAGGAGAAAGGGGCATCATATCACGATGGGACAGGGCACCCGTATGTTGATAACGCTCACAAGCAAGACAGAAGTGGTGAGCGTCTCTAAACAGAGTGGGCCAAAAGAACCCACTTTGTAGGACTTTAGCAGCTGTCCTACGACCTCCAAAGTGACCACCACAAGCACAAAAGTAACAAAAGGTAAGAATACTATGAATTTCACTCTTGGGGACACATCTACGTATCACTTGGTCAGGGCAATGTTTGAAAAGAAAAGGATCTTTCCAATAGTAATGTCTTATATATGAGAAGAACCTATCGTTCTCTTGTTTGGACCAGTAAGGAGGAATCTTTCTAGTGACCAGGTATTTCACAATGTGAGCAAACCAAGGGAGAGGGGCATGTGACACAGCAAATAGTTGCTCATCAGGAAAGTGATCAGAAAATCCAACTGGGTCATCAGCATACTTAGTAAAGATTCTAGACAAGTGGTCGACAACAGAATTTTCAGATCCTTTTCTATTTTTTATTTCAATATCAAACTCTTGGAGCAACAAAATTCATCTTATGAGTCTTGGCTTAGTGTCATTCTTAGCCAATAAGTGTTTTAAATCATCATGATCAGTAAACACAATCACTTTAGAACACAAAACGTATGAATGGAATTTATCAAGTGCAAATACTACAACTAGCAACTCTTTCTCAGTAGTAGAATAATTCTTTTAAGCATCAGTGAGAGTTCTACTAGCATAGTATATGACACGAGGCATTCTATTTACCCTTTAACCCAAAACAGCCCCAATGGCAAAATCAGATACATCACACATGATCTCGAATGGCAAAGAAAAATTAAGGGGTTGCACAATAGGGGCTGACACCAATAAAGATCGAAACTTTTCAAAAGCTTGCACACAAGACTCATCAATCACAAAAGGAGCATCTTTGGTAAGAAGATTAGTAAGTGGGCGAGCCACTTTACTAAAATCCTTAACAAAACTCTTATAGAAACCAGCATAACCAAGGAAAGATCTAACTTGCTTCACAGAAGAAGGCACAGACAAATTAGAAATCATATCAACCTCGGCTTTATCAACCTCAATCCCTTTTTCGGATACTTTATGTCCCAAAATAATCCCTTCTTGGACCATGAAATGACTCTTTTCCCAACTCAAAACAAGATTCACTTCTTCACATTTTTTAGCACAATGGATAAATTAGCAGACACATATCAAAGGAAGAACCAAAAATAGAGAAATTATCCATAAATACTTTCATAAAATTATCAATATAATAAGAAAATATGACCATCATACATCTTTGGAACGTGGAAGGTGCATTACACAACCCAAAAGGCATCCTTCGATAAGCAAAGGTACCTGATAGGCATGCAAATGTGATTTTCTCTTGATCCTCAGGATAGACAGGTATTTGGTTGTAATCAGAATGCCCATCTAAAAAGCAATAAAAACTTTGTTCCGCTAATTTTTTCAAATTTTGATCAATGAATGGGAGGGGAAAATGGTCTTTTCTTATGACAGAATTCAGCCTTTTGTAATCAATGCACACCCTCTACCCCGTGGTCTGTCTAGTGGGAATCAGTTCACCTTCATTATTTTTAACCACAGTTATACCAGATTTATTAGGGACTACTTGAATTGGACTGACCCATTAACTATCAGAAATAGGGTAGATAATGTCTGCATCTAAAAGCTTAACTACCTCTTTCTGGACGACTTCTTTCATGTGGGGGTTCATTCTACGTTGCATTTTCCTAACAGATTTAACATCGTCCTCTAAATGAATTCTGTGCATATAAATTTTGGGACTAATCCCTTTCAAATTAGCAACTGACCATCCAATAGCACCCTTATGATCAGACAAAACATGAATCAACTCTTATTCTTGATTATAAGAAAGAAGAGAAGATATATTAACAGGTAGGGTCTCTTAGGGGCCTAAAAACACATACTTAAGTAAATCAGGGAGAGGTTCTAACTCAAGTTTAGGTGGAGATATAACAGAAGATGGCATAGGAGAACTAGTCAAAGGGGGAAGAGGTTCATAAGTGGACACCCAAGAGGCAGACTGAAGATGAGAAGTAGAATCAAGAGTAGAATTCATCTCACCTATGGTACTTCCTACATCAAATAATCTCAAATCCCCATGGAAAAGATAGATTTCCAAGGGATCAATGCTCAAAATAGCAGGCAACGCTTCTTCAATCATTCCATCAATCATATCAATAAAAAAGCACTCAGATTCATCTTCAAACACAGGTTGAGCAGAAGCTTTAAAAATATTAAGCCTAACCCTCCATGACCAAGACATCCATAACTCCAGACCTACAGTTAATAGTAGCATTAGCTGTGGCTAGGAAGGAACGTCCTAAAATAAAGGGATCTGCTTAGAAGCATGAGTAGGGTCTATATCCAACACAACAAAGTCAACAGGGAAGAATCCTTTATCAATTTACACCAAGACATCATCTATTCGCCCCCTAGGAGTCCTAACCGACCTATCAGCAAGCTGAAAAGTACAGTTGGAAGGTTGCAGTTCACCTAATCCCAACTCTAAGTAAACCGAATATGGTATCAAATTGACACTAAAACCCAAATCCAAAAGTGCCCTTTCAATTTTGTGATTGCCAATAAAACATGAAATAGTAGAGACACCAGGATCTTTGAACTTAGGGGGAGTATCACATTTCAGAATTGAACTCACTTGTTCACTTAGAAGAACCTTTTTAGACTTGTCATCTTTAGATTTTCATTTAAAAGTGCACATGACTTTAAGGAACTTAGCATAGGTTGGGATCTATCTAATCACTTCTAGGAGGGGAAGATTGACCTTAACTTGCTTAAAGGTCTCTAGGATGTCATCTCTTTACTTGTCTTTCCTGGAAGGAAATGGTGCATCCAAAGCTTAAGGGTAAGCAACCCTTGCCTCATATGTCACAATGGGGTCAGGCACAACAGGAGAGGTCCATGGTCTTAAATCCTTCATCTTTATCATGTTTTTTCTCACTCACGTTGTTATCCAGTTCTTTACCACTCCTAAGAACCATTATAGCTTTTAATTGTACAAATTGTTGACCTTTAGGGTTCTGTATGGCGTGACTTGGAAGTTTTCCTTCTTCTCTTTTACCTACAACTATGGCTAGTTGCCCAAGTTGGATTTCTAATTTAGCTATAGATTGTGAGTGAGAGTCAACTATATGCATTTTAGACTCAATGCCTTGGGCCTTAGAATCAACATTTTGCACAACAGAGGTCAAAGTTGCAAGGGCAGAAATTACCTTATCTATATCAGAGCTCCCAGATGGAGCTTGATGGGAAGAGGCAGGGGCATATCTCTGGTTTTGAAAACCAGGAGGGGTAGGTCTGCTAGACTGGGTCTGAGGATTCTCAATATTTTGAGACCTCCATGAAAAATTAGGATGATTCCTCCAATCATGATTATAGGTATTAGAATAAGGATTGTTAGATTGAGGAAATCCTTGGGCAGCATTCACTTGTTCAGTCACACAGTCAGACTTACCAATATATGGACAATCAACAGAAGCATGCACGGGACTAGCACAAATCGAACACACATGTTGCATATTAGGGGTATTAAACACTTTATTCATACACAATAATTGATTAAATTTCTTAGTTGAAGTATCAACTTTACTAGAAAGGTCGATTGAATGTGAAACCTCATAAATCCCCCCTTTACTTTCTAATTGCCAAGGCAAATCAGAATGTAAGAAAGTAGCATGCAAGTGTGAATTTTCACTCAAATATTCAAATAATTCCCAAACTTTTTCAGGAGTTTTGTACAAAAAACTACCACCACATGATGCATCAATAATCTGCCTATTATGCTCATTTAAGCCAGAGTAAAAACTCTTGACAAGTTGCCACATAGGTACCTCATGATGAGGACAACATCACAACAATTCTTTAAACCGTTCCCAACTTTCATGCAATTGTTCATTTTTATTCTGTGAGAAGGTGGTTATAGCACGTCTTAAGGCAGTCAGTTTACCAATAGAGAAACTTTTTCAAGAATTTCTTTTGCAATTGATCCTAAGTGGTGATATTGGTCTTAGTGTCCAACCAAGCTTTAATTTTATCTTTTAAAGAAAAAAGAAAAGGCCACAAGGGAAGAGCATCATCAGAAATATTATTTAAAAACGCAGTAGAGCAAATATCTAAGAATGCATCAACATGCTTGAAAGGATTTTCAGACTCTAACCCATAAAACGATGGAAGCATTTGGATAACAGAATGTTTAATCTCAAATGGCACCATAACAATGGGTATATGGGTTCTTGTTGATGAGTCACAAGTGGCGGGAGTGAAATATTCTTTAAGTTGCTCAGGCGGTATGGTTGGTTGTTCTTCAGCCATTTTATTCTTAGATTCTGATTTTTTAGCTCTTATATCACGAAGAAAACGTTCAATTTCAGGATTAAATGGTCCAAAATCTAAGCACAAAAAATGTCTACCAAGCATATACCAACAAACAACAAAAAGAAAAGAATGTAATCACCACAATAATAAGCACCAAACAAAATAAAAGAGAAAAAAGAAAAGAGAGATGAGAAGAGAGAAATGAAAAAAAAATAAAATTAAAATAAATAAAAATAAACAAATAAAAGAAAGAACTAAGGGAAGGGGAAAAATAACAAAAATAATAAAGCAAAATAAAATAAAAATAAATAAAAATAAAATAAATAAATAAAAGAACAAAGGAAATAAAAGGGGAAGGGATTGTTAGATTAGGTGCAATAAATAAAATAACAAAAAGAAAAAAAAGTTAGATTAGGTTGTTAGATTAGTGGGGAAGAGGGAAAAAATAAATTAAAAAAAATTATGCTAGAAGGGATAGGGAAAATAGTTAGATTAGAAGGGAGCGGGAAGAATAAAAATAAAATGGTTAGATTATGAGGGATTGGAGAATGAAATAAAAACCAAAAGGGAAGGGGATGGAGAATACATAAATAAAATTGTTAGATTAGCAGGGAAGAGGGAGAAAAATAAATAAAAAGAATAAAAGGAAAAGAAAATGCAAAAATCACTATTTGTCCCCGACAATGGCGCCAAAAACTTGATGTAGATTTTATGTTCTAGTTTTAAAACCCTTTTTACTTGCAAGTGCACAAGGTTAATTGTAAACTAGCGAGTATTAGGGTGTCGATCCCACGAGAAATAATAGTGATTTTAGACTTGGCCTTTTCGATTATAAAGAATAATTTAATTTTCAGAGTTGGATTATCAAAATGAATTAAAGAACAAAATGAAGAGCAAATGAGTAGCAAAGTAAGGAGAAATCAAATAGGAGAAAGTTCTAAGACTTTGGATTTCACCTTTAAGCCAATATTACTTTACTAATTCAAATGAGGATTCAATTTATCTCTTGTTCAACCCAAGCTACAAGTATTATGCCATAAATTAAAGAGATAATTATTATTATAAAGTGAGATGATTTATCTAGTGGTTTAGCATGAACTATTCTTTTCAGACATAACTCATCTAATTTCTAGTATAAATTATTCAATTTAAACCATTATAATTTTAAGCCCAAATTGCATAATCATCATATTAGCCTACAAGGTCTAATATTCATTTTAGATAGCAAATTAAACTAGTGTCATCAACATGATTAAATATTAGTATTAAGATGTGGAAGTCGATGATGATCAAATATAAACTCAAGATTATGCAAAAGAGACAAAAATAACCCCATAAGAAATTAGCAAAAAAATATTATTATCAGGGATCCATCATAGTCCTAGAAATGAATAGTTTAGCCGGCCATAATTAGAAAAAAATACCATTGAAATTGGTATATTTCACTTCCTATGTCCAAATCTTATACTCAATTACGCAAAATTATAAAACTTAGTATAAACTCTCAAATTTGACTCACAAATGAGATGAGAAGAGAAGAGAAAATTAGCTAACAAAGCTTATTTTCTTTTTAACCACTCAACCCAAATGATCTTGTCTTACAAAGACTCTCTCAACTCTCTAAAAAAATAGAAGATAGAAGATGGGAGAATGAGAGAGAGAACAAATGAATGTATGAGTGTGAGTGTGTATGGATGGATATGAGTGTCTTTTTTTACTCAACCTTGGAACCCTTTTTATAGTGAAAATTCAACCCCTTAGGATACCCCCAAAATTAATGAAAATTAATTCCAATTAATTTGGGATGTTACATGCATTGTCATGGCTAGTCATAAGTATAATATTAATTTTTATTAATGACATTTGACTAGGTTAAGAATTAGCCATGTGGAAAAATAGGAGATCTTTTTCTTTTTTTTTTCTCTTTCTTTTCCTTTGGGCTTAAGTTTGGACTCTAGGCATTGCACCTATAAGAGTTCCGAGTAGAATTAATCAACTTCATCCCAAACTCTTCTATATTTATTTCTACCTGAAAATTTCATAAAATATGCATTATTTACCCATAAAAATATATTTCAAAGATATAAAAGTAGGTGAAATAAAGGAGAAAATTATATATAAAATATGAATTATCAAAGAGTAGGGGAAGGATAGAGACTGTGATCTCACGATAACCCACCTGATTTACCTGAGAATCCAGTACAGTGACACCTTTTTGATTGACCCAATATCACCTTCCATGCTCTCAATAGGTCACTCGGGATTTTATCTCTCTAATGTCTAGTATCTCTCTACCAGCAATTCTCACGAGATTTTTTTTCAATGCTCCCATGAACGCCAATTTTTGGAGACTAGTTGACGCCGAATTGAAGCCCCTATGCCGAGGACAATAGCCTTTTTATAGTGATTGAGGAAATAGTCCAAATTATTTTAGGGAAAGAAGACTTAGTCGTAGTCTTATTAAGTTTAATCCAAACCGGTGTGCTAATTCAGCTAGGAATTTGGCTAATTAAACGTGGTAAACTAATTAGCTTCAGACTCAGATCAATTAATCTTGTCTAGGCAGATTTAATATCAAAATGGAACAAACAAGGGAACTCGGCTATTTTGAACCGGCCGGTTCCCGTGCTTAAGCCAGCTTGCATGTGCTGCCTGCTGCTTTTTATTCCACTGATTTGGACGCTATTTTTATTAATCAATTTGCTAGGCCCCAAATACAAGTCATGTAAACCAAAGTGCCGCAAGTATACGATTATCGTCGTAATACTTGAGCGTCGTCTACACAGGAATGAGGATGAGATTGAGGTCACATTTAACTAAATTATCCTAACAAAATTAAATTATCGTAACAATGAAATAAGCTAAATTAATCTAAATACAAGTCATGAACGAATCACGTCTGATTAAGCTACAACAAATTTAATAAAATGACTGAGCTAGACCATATGAATACTAAAAAAAAAACGATTAAAAATCTAAAACATTAGGAGAAAGATATATGTCCTCTAGGCAAGAAAAGCAACAAGCCAAAAACAAAGCCAAGTAAAAAAAGAGAATCAAACCTACTACTTGAATAAATTCCAGGACCAATCAAATAGAAAACTTAAAGTAGAACTAAGAACTAAGAATGAAACACCAAACCAGATGAAGAACACAGAGAATAGGAGCAAGATTGGTGATCAAACCAGGCATCGCCAGATTTTCGCACTCACTCATAGCCGATCATCAACCCTTCCCCTAGGCAGTTCCAGCATTATGGCACTACTCTATCCATTATAGAAACAATGAAACAAGGGGAAAAGGCGAGCAGGACTTTAGCAATCACAACCCAGACTCGAGTTCATCTAAATCTCAGTAACAGAGGATAATGGGAATGGGAAAAATAGACCCAAAATTGAGCAAAAATCGTGCTATAGCAACAAAACACACAAACTGCATTAACTATGATAGAAAACAACATACTCAGAACTCAAAATAACGAAACAACACTTCCAAGCCCAACATTAGCACAACCAAATTGGGGCTACCAAATAGCGAAATAACTAAAAAAGACAAGCAGAAACTGAATCAGAGCATATAGCATCCAGCCGAAAACATATCAAACACAAATAAGAAGCCAAAGTCAGAAAAGCAGGGGAGGGGGATTTCGAGATTCCTCAGCAGCATTTAACTTAGAATGGGGGATAGAAATCAAACCAAATCTCATAACCATGAACAAGATGAAGCCAACCTCTATCAATGGCAAACACGCAGCTCCAAAATAGGCGAATAACAACCCTTCAATCGTAAGTCCTCAAAATCAAGCTTGGAACATTGAAATCTAGAATATCCATTGAAAATGTAACTCGGACCCTAAACATCTAAAAACTAAAACGAAACTGACCAAAAACCTCAAATTCAGCCTGAAATGGCTGTTACAAATTCGAATCAAAGACTTGAAACAAAACAAACCCTAGATTGTTAAAAATGAAGTTAAAATGTAAATATCCTAAAATTAAACCTGAAAACTAAAACCTAAACCCAGATTATCACCTGAATGCATCGCAGCCTCCTTTTGTAGTCGAAGTCGGTCGGTTCTTAGCCGTCAATCTCGCCCAAGCATGGATGGTGGGGATGGATTGAGATATTGGTAATGTGCTAGGGGATGGATTGAGATATTGGTAATGTGCTAGCAGTTTGTTGGAGAGGCTGGTGACGTGGGATTCGGATGAGAGAGAAGGTGTTAGGGAGAGAGAGAGATGGGCTTGAGATGATGGAGAGGCATGAGGATGAAGATGAGATGATGAGGATGGGGGGAAGTCGGGCTATCTTGATTGAGCACCGAGAGGGAGGAGAGAGAAGGTGAGGAGATTAAGAGGGGAGATAGAGGTCACGTGCCTTGTACGTGGACTAGGGGTTTAATTTTCAATTTAATTCTCCTTTATTTTTATTTCTTTTGGGTTATAAAAGAAAACAGGCTAAGGAATTTGCGTTGAGTTTGAGTCAATCTAGCCAAATGCTTCATTTTCGGCATTTTTTCATCATTTTTCCACACGTTTTTCAAATTATTAAATGCCTACAAAATAAAATAAAAATCAAAAGTAACAATTATTTTGAGCATAAATCGGGTGTAAAAGTATCATAAAAATAGCATATTTTTAGCACGAACAATGCTGTCAATAGGTCACTTGTGATTTTATCTCTCTAATTTCTAGTGTCTCTCTAATTTCTAGTATCTCTCTACCAGCAATTCTCACGAGATTTTTTTTCAATGCTCTCATGAACGCCAATTTTTGGAGACCATTGACGCCGAACTAATGCCCTATCCTAGGGACAACAATTTTTTTATAGTGATTGAGGAAATAGTCCAAATTATTTTAGGAAAAGAAGACTTAGTTGTAATCTTATTAAGTTTAATCCAAACTGTTGTGCTATTTGGCTATTTAAACACGGTAAACTAATTAGCTTCAGACTCATATCAATTAATCTTGTTTAGTTAGATTTAATATCGAAATGGGAAAAATAGGGAAACTCGGCTATTTTGAACTGGTCGGTTCTCGTGCTTAAGACATGCCCATTGGGCCAGCTTGCATATGCTCTCTGCTGCTTTTTATTCCACTAATTTGGACACTGTTTTTATTAATCACTTTGCTAGGCCCCAAATACATAAGTTGGGATATTGTTTTCATCATCGGGCGATTAAAATATAGACGCCGTTCTTCAAGCGTCTGCATTTATATTAGTGAATTTGATGTATGGCTCCTTGCATATTGTTAGAATTTATAGTTTGGCAATAAGAGATAACATAAAATTATCACTCAATTTCACATATCACAATAAAAATAAGAATATGTGTTAAAGGGAATATAATTTTACCACTCAAAGATTGCTAACGCTCACTTGTACCCGTTTATTCGAACAGATTATCTTGTGGCATCTTTAATAATATGGATGAATTTTCTTAAAAAAAGAATAAATTATGTAAAAATGATGTGTGTTAAAAAGATTAGGATATTTTGTTTTGTTTTCCTATACCCATGTGATGCATGGAAAAATTTTAAATTCTTCCAATTGTAATAGTTTTTTTTTAAGTCGTTTTAATAGTAATTAATAACTATATGTAAAAAGTATAATAAATTATATGATTCATGTAATCTATGGAAAATTATTAGTTGAGCCTTCAAGGAAAAGTACAATAGTTGCTTTAAAGCTACGTGATTGTTTGTGATTGAAAAAAAAAACAAAAATTAATTTATAATATCTTAAACTATTTGTCGTTTTCCCTTTGCGTTTTGTTTGAAAGTGAACTGGGTGCAATAACTTTACATGATTCATGAATTATTTATTATTCATGCAGTGAATTATCTATGGCAAGATTGCATCGGTGTAACAATAATAATAATAATAATAATAATAATATTATTATTATTATTATTATTATTATTATTATTATTTTTATTATTATTGTTATTGTTGGTGTTGGTGGTGGTATTGTTGTTATTATAATAAAATCCAACTAGAAAATAAATGAAACATACTTTAGGTATTAAATTTTTTAAAATTTACAAGTTGTGATTGCTTGTCGCAGGCTCATTTAAGGGTGACTTTTTCTATGTTTTGACTTGACTAATAATATATGTCGAGGTGACTTTTTAATTTGGGGTAACTTTTCTAAAACATTAATTCGCAAAGATGTTTAATCATACTCATGTGTTCTTGTTTGATAGGAAGATGCTTGCTCGGGTCACAGATATTGCATACGGTTTGTCATAATGTTGGCCTTGGTTGAAAATGACTAAACAAATACCAAAATTGTGGAAGCATGGTGATGCTTGTTCAATGAAGAACAACATATGGGAGATCGGAAAATTTTCGAGTTTTGTTTTGGCACTCATCATATAGCATGACATTAATTCATTTATTTGATTGTTGTGAACGCTAAAAGCTTACCATATATTGGCCTTGTTCGGTAAAATTAGCGGTTTAAATAGCGGATAGTTGTTTAGGTAGTAGATAACGTTTCTGATTTAGCTGTTAGCAGATAGCTGTTTAGATGAACAGTTGAAATAAATGTGTTTGGTAAATTTAGCTGTTGAGTTAGTTAATTAATGTAACTTAACATAAAGGAATATAGATAATTTCCAAAGGATATTTTTTGGCAAAAAAATATGAAATGCTACTTTTGAATGCTAAACATTAATACCATTAGCTTTTCAGAAACGCTGCTTAAAACGCTAAAAGCTACTTGAAATGTTAGTCAAAACACTATGTTACCGAATACTAAAAGTTACCTGATGAGTGTATGAATTTAGCCAAAACACCGAACGATACCCAAAACGCTGTTGCTGAACACGCTCATTGTCTGCTAATTTGTTCTTCTATTATGGGATCATGAATGAACATATTGCAAGCAATGGTAATAATGTCGATCACATCAACGAATTAAAAAAAGCTCTGGATGAATGGCATAAATGTGGCATTCATACCTATTCTTCAGATCTGCTGGGTGAACATTTCAGTGTAGTTTGTATCAATACGATGCGAGCGCCAAACTTGTTGAGTACTATGACAATCGGAAGTAAGCTCCAAACTTGTTGAGTACTACAAACTTAAAATAATGTTGATAAAATATTTTGTTATAACATCAATATATGAGCGAGTTCATCATAGAGAACGGTCATGCTGGCGCAGAAGATATGGGTAATTATAAAATCAAGATCGTGTCATTGAAAGTGCAGGACAAGGATCAATGATTATGGTGTGTCTATATTGAAGCATATACAATTATATACTGGAGAAGAATCTGAATGGGACCTTGGACATGTTAGCCATCTCCTGACATATTTATGTAATATTAGTCGGTGTTTTTTAAAACTATTTTAGGGTCATTTGTTAGCATTAATGTCAGCTAAAAACATTTTATAACTTGTATTGAATTGCAGGCACCTCAGAGAAAATTTTACGGGGCTGAAATTTGTCAAAAACTTACGTTAAGCGATCTAGATCACCAAGAGAATGAGACATTGGGAAGGGTTTCTGATTTCACTCCCCGCAAGGACATATAGGTGGTTTCCCTAAAGACTCGTATAAAATGGTGCTTAAGCTCCTCTCCCAGCTCCTTCAACATCTAGATAGCCCACAGGACGTTAAAATGTCACCATCGGAAAACGTCTGAATCAATTCCTCCAGAAAATTAAATATAGCATCACGCCTACGACTCAGAAAAAAAGATTTCATCTTCTGACATACGGCCTATCTGCAGCTTAATTGAACACCACAGTTTTCAGACCACCACACAATTTGCTTTTCAATAACGTCACATGCTTCGGCGCTGTCACATGCTTCGAAATAATTATGTCTGTACCTGTACAAATTCACTCTCAGCAAAAGCCCTCGCCTTGAAGCAGAAGTTGTTGTCTCCTCTAAAACCTGGCTAAATTTTGAGTCAAAGTCAAGATTTTAATTTGATTTAAATTATGTGATCTTGCCTAGGTTGATGCTTGCTATCTAAACAAATTTTGAAACTTTGAAATTTGTTTAAGTTGTGATTCTCTAAATATGGCCAAAATATCTTTATATCATATCCTAATCTTTCGATTGGCCTAAATTAGTAAACAAACAGTTTTGGAGAACTAATCTGCAGAAAATCAGCAATAAAGCCGTTGGAAGCTATCAAATTAGACGTTAGAACATCTCTGCTGAAAATCAGCCTAATTCAAGACCTTGAAGTTACTGATCAGAGGCTTGAGAGTCAATATGAAGATCAACTTCCTATTTTTAAGTGTAACGGCTAGTTCAACTCAAGGAGCCTTTAAAAGGGAGGCATTTGAAGCTGGAAGATGAACAAGAGAGAAAAGAAGCACAAGTCATTGCAATACTCATACTCACTCACGTTCTTTGCAACTTAGCTTGCTTTACAACCATTCAAGTTGTATTCTTCAAGTTGTAAGTAGGGTTGGATTATAGAGTTGAAAGGTCGACTCTACCAAGTCGAGTTGAGGGGTTCAACTTATGACTTGTAACTTAGAGTAAGCGCACTCTAGGTTGGTATTTATCCATCCTCATAAACTCAGCTTAATCCTAGAGTTAGGGAACTCTAGGCCCTAACTCTAGGCGGGGATTAAGCTTTGAAGCTATCCTCATTAAAAAGTCTTTGTGTTTTATTCTCTTTCTTTCTTCAATTCTTTATTTAGTTTAATTTGCGATTTTTGATCATCATCCTATTCACCCTCCTCTGAGGAGATTTAGTATCTGTCAAACTTTCAATTGGCATTGGAGCTAGACCCACTACTTTCTGACTTTACCATGAAGTGGGCAACTTTCATGGCCGCTATTGGAGAAGGCCGCTATGATCAAGGTTGCTGTACCATTAGACCACCCTTATTTAGAGGAACTAACTTTTCATATTGGAAAAATTTGATGCAGATGTTCATCAAAACTGAAGATTATGAATTGTGAAACATCGTAACCAAAGGTCCATGCGTTTAAACAACCACGGTCGATGGAGAGACTGTCCTAAAAACTGCGGACCAATACACTCAAGAGGATTTTTCCAAACTATCAAAAAACTGTAAGGCTATGCATATCTTATATTGTGGATTAGATGCTAACAAGTACAATCATATCTGTGCATATGAATCAGCTAAAGAAATCTGAGACAAGCTAGTGGTGACCTATGAAGGAACAAGTCAAGTGAGAGAAACGAAGATCAATATGTTGATCCACCAATATGAGCTATTCAAAATGCAACCCGATGAGACTATCATGGAGATGTTCACAAGATTCACTGATATTACCAACAACCTCAAATTACTTAGCAAGGCCTACACCAATGAGGAAATGGTTAGAAAAATTCTCCGATGTCTCCCCCAAAAACAAATGGGGTCCCAAGGTCACTGCGATTGAAGAAACGCAAAACCTCAAGAAACTTGCCTTGGATGACCAACTCGGAAAGCTTCTCATGCATGAAATTCATCTTAAAGAAGATGAAGAAGAAAAGGAGTCTCAACCAAAGAAGGGAATTGCCCTCAAATCCACTAGTGAAGAGCACCACTCTTCGAAAGATTAATCCAGTGAAGAAGATGAAGACTCCATGGCAATGATCGCAAGAGGACTCAAGAAGATTTTCAAGTCAAAAAAATTCAATCCCAAAAAATTCTACAAGAAGGGATCATTCTTGAAGAAGAATGACAAAACTTACAAAGGTAATAAACTATCAAACAATAAAAACGAATCTAATCTTGGTCCTTACTTTGGTTGTGGTTTTCCAGGGCATGTAACGAAAGAGTGTCCCATTATACAAGAGAGGATTGAAAAACGCAAACAAAAAGCAAAGAAAGAGTTCAAGAAAGCCATGATTGCCGCATAGAGTGACAGTGACTCAAGTGATAGTAAAGATGAAGAAGAACAAGCGGCAAACCTATGCTTCATGGCAAATAAAGAAAACGCCCAAGAGGATGAAACCGAGTATGAAAACTCGGATGAGGTAGATTACTCTTACTTTCTTGAATACTCCAAAGATGAATTAGCCCATGCCTTAATTAATTGCATACGATGTGAGTAAGAGTACTTGTCCAAGATAAAGTCCTTGAAGAAAACAATCTGTGACTTACTTTTTGAAAAGGAAGTTTTCCAAAAATCAAATATTGAAGCTCAATCAAAGATTGAAACTCTTGAAAATGAAAAGGAATAGCTTCAATCCAAATGTGAAGAACTTGAAAAAATGGTGTTAAAATTTTCTAAAGGACAAGATAACTTGGACAAATTACTTAGCTCCCAAAGGATGTCCTTTAACAAAAAAGGTATTAGATTTAATGCTTTCAACAAAAAGCAAAACTTACAAAAACCTCTTTGTTCATGAGGCATCCAAAAGGGAATCCCACACCATATGCAATTATTGCTTGAGGAAGGGTCATATTTCTTATTCTTGTCTGCTTAGAAAGCCAAATGCCGAAAACATCCAAGTTTGGGTACTAAAAGGAACAAGACCTCAAAACTTGGTCACAACCTATATTGGACCCAAATTCGATGTCAAGGCTAGAAAGGTTTGATCTCTTGTCTTGTAGGTATGCTTAAAAGCCGGTGATGAACTTTGGTATCTTGATAGCGGATGCTCAAGGCACATGAGTGGAAACAAATCCCTCTTCACCAAAATCAAGAGGAAGAAACATGGCAATGTCACCTTCGGTGATAATAAAGTTGGTAAGATTATAGGAATTGGTAAGATCGGCAAAGATCCCTCTAAATCCCTGGACAATGTATATCTTGTTGTAGGACTAAAGTTTAATCTCTTGAGCATATCCCAACTTTGCGATAAAGGTAACAATGTCATCTTTAACCCCTCTCATTGTGTTGTACAAATGCGCATGACAATAACACTATTCTATATGGTCCTAGAATAGAAAACATCCATGCCATTAACTTGAGTAGCATCTCTCCCAATAAATTATCATGTTTTAAAACCTCTCTTGATGATAATTAGGTGTGGCATCGTAGACTAGGTCATGCTAGCATGCACACTATAGAAAAGTTATCTAAGCTAGACTTAATACGTGGTTTACCATCACATAAGTTTGGAAAAGATCACATTTGTGATGCATGTGTAAAAGAAAAATAAGTTCGTAGTTCATTTAAGCCCAAAAACTGCATTAGTACATCTCGTCCATTAGAATTGCTTCACATAGACCTGTGTGCTCCAATACCTATCTGTAGTTTTAAAGGTAGTTCTTATATGTTTGTTATTGTGGATGATTTTTCACGGTTTACATGGGTTTCCTTCTTAAAAGAAAAAAATGAAGCATTTCATGAGTTCTCAAAACTTTGCAAACAATTGCAAATTTACAAAAATTTACCTATTTTCTCCATTCGTAGTGACCATGATAGGAATTCGATCAAAAGGAATTTATTACGTTTTGCAGTAACCTTGGTATCTCACACAATTTTTCGGCGCCTAGAACACCTCAACAAAATGGTATGGTTGAACGAAAAAACCGCACCTTAGAGGACATGGCTAGAACTACACTTTGTGAAAGTAGCTTACCAATATCATTTTGGGCGGAAGCGGTCAACACCGCTAACTATGTTTTAAATCAATGCTTAATTAGTCCCATTTTGAAAAAGACTCCCTACGAACATTTCAAAGGTCGAAAACTAAACATTTCCTATTTCCGTGCATTTGGATGTAAATGCTTCATCGACAACAACGGAAAAGAAAGGTTGGGCAAGTTTGATGCCAAAAGTGATGAAGATATTCTTGTTGGTTATTTCTTGAATAGTAAAGCCCACCATGTTTGTAACAAACGTACCAAAATAATTGAAGAAAGCATTCATATTGTCTTTGATGGGTCTCTTCATTCCAAGAATTAAAGTTGAGTAGCTACGATGATGAGAAGGAAGATGATGCAAGATCTAAGGTAAATAAGGAGCATGAAGAGCCACTTAAAGAGACAAATACTGAGAACAATATGCTTCCTACAAGTGAAGAGCCCAATGTTATGAATGAAGAAGAGGTATCACCCAAGGCTTCAAATGAAGAGATATCGAGTGAACCAAGGCAAGGCTACAAATTCAAGTCATATCACCCTCCAGAAAACTTACTCACCGATATATTCATAGGTATTAGAACTAGATATTCTCTTTGAAACTTTTGTGCATTTATCCTTTCTGTCCTTTATAGAATCCAAGAATCATTTAGAGGCCTTCGAAGACCCAAGTTGGCTTACTGCTATGCAAGAAGAGCTTGGACAATTTGAAAGAAATCAAGTATGGTTTCTTACCCCCCACCCAAGGACCATCCTGTAATTGGGACAAAATGGGTGTTTCGTAATAAGCTAGATAAAAGTAGGACTGTGGTAAGAAATAAGGCTAGATTAGTTATAAAAGGGCACAACCAAGAAGAAGGCATAGATTTTGACGAGACCTTTTCCCCCGTAGCTCGGTTAGAAGCCATTCGCATTTTATTAGCCTTTGCTTCACACATGGGCATTAAAATTTTTCAAATGGATGTTAAATGTGCCTACTTGAACGGGTTTTTGTAAGAAGAAGTTTACATTGAACAACCCCCCGAGTTTGAAAATCCTGATTTTCCTACTCATGTAT
This sequence comes from Lophocereus schottii, assembly GCA_002740545.1. Lineage (NCBI taxonomy): Eukaryota > Viridiplantae > Streptophyta > Magnoliopsida > Caryophyllales > Cactaceae > Lophocereus > Lophocereus schottii. The sequence continues at coordinate 28,762 of NCQV01091269.1, read as the reverse complement.
TCAAGCTTCAACAAGCTCTCTATGGTTTGATGCAAGCTCCTAGAGCTTGGTATGAGCATTTAAGCAAATTTCTACTCAAAAATGGTTTTCGACATGGTCAAATTAACAAAACACCTTTATAGAAAACAAGGGGGAGGATTTCATTATTATTCAAGTGTACGTTGATGATATACTTTTCAGAGCTACTAACGATTATCTATGCAAGGAATTCTCTAATCTCTTGAGTAAGGAATTTGAGATGAGCATGGTTGGTGAACTCACATTCTGCCTTGGCCTCCAAATTTAAAAACTCAAAGAAGGCATCTTTGTGAACCAGGGTAAGTATGTATGTGAGTTGCTAAAGAAGTACAAATTGGATAATGCTAAGCATGTAAGCACTCCCATGGCATCAAGTGCAAAGCTCGATCAAGATCCTGAAGGTAAGTTAATAAATGAGAAGTTATATCGAGGGATGATTGGCTCACTATTATATCTAACTGTAAGTTGTCCCAATATTATGTTTAATTAGTTTGTGCCTATGTGCTCGCTTTCAATCATCTCCCAAAGAGTCCTATCTTACCACCACAGAACGTATCTTTCGATACTTGACGGGTACAAAAAATTTTGGACTGTGGTATTCTAAAGGGGGAGATTTCTTTCTTTTTGGATATTCTGATGTCGATTGTGCAGGATATAAGGTAGATAGAAAGAGCACATCGAGCATTTGTCA
>NCQV01091269.1:16377-28041 GCA_002740545.1 Lophocereus schottii | reverse complement strand
ATCACTTGTTTCATGGCACTCCAAGAACCAAAACTCAGTGGCATTATCCATGACAGAAGCCGAGTACAATGCCGCCGGAGCATGTTGCGCACAACTCCTGTGGATCATGCAGCAATTGTGTGACTTGGGAATTAACTTTAAAAATGTTCCCATCTGTTGTGATAATATGAACGCCATTAGCATCACTAAAAATTCGGTTCAACATTCTCGAACAAAGCATATTGAGAAACGTCATCACTTCATTCGAGATCACGTTGAAAAGGAGACGTATGTTTAGAATTTGTGCCGATAAAATCTTAACTTGTCGATATATTCACTAAACCTTTAAGTGATGAACAATTTAATTATATTCGTCAAGAACTTGGTTTGATTAATCTTAGTGCATAAATTCAGGAAGAGCCCTCTCTAAGTACTAATCAAGTTATTGAGATTTTGCAAGTCAAATATCCAACAAACCGCTGACAGTCAGAAAATTCAAGGCATTGGGGTACAGGTCAAGGAACTGAACTGTAGGTAGAACCTGGATCTTTTCTGTGAGACAAAATCAAGACCTTGAGAGACATTTCAAGGCTTTGACTGTGAGTCACCTAGAGAAATTATTAAAACAGTCCATCCCAAAAGGAAGATAAATTAAGTTTAATTTAATTTCTTCCTTGTGGGGCACGTGGGATATGTTTTTAAATCCTTAACATTTTTCTTACACCAAATTGGTTATACATTATACCTAAATTTCAATTTTTTAATTGTGATACCAAAATTTTTAAATCCTTTTAATACTAGAATTATATTCTTTAAATTTTTCCAAATAATCCTTTAGATAAAATTCTCCCCATGATTTCAGGCTATTGATTTTGTAATTATTTCCTTCCAATTTTTGGACTCTTCAAAAATAGGAAATACCTTGACCTAACTTTCAAAAATCAAACCCCTTCTAAAACCTTCCTTTCTCTCTCTTCTTGCCTAATGCCCTTTACCCTCTTCTCCTTCAATCGCTCATCCTCCATGGCCAAGTGAGCAAGGTAGCTTTAAAATCTTGCTACCCTTTCTCTATCCCCTACATTTTTCTTTCCAATGCTCACCAATTTCGACTCAAATCTTAGCTTTGATTGAAAATCTAGGGTTCTTGAGCCCCATACCTCTATTCAACTCTGTGAGCTCAACCCCTCAACACTCTTTGTCCAATTCCCCTTCCATGGCAAACGCTAGAGGCAGACAGGCCCCCAAACGAACTGGTCAAGCAAGGAATCGGCATCATCTGCTCCGCCAAAATGATAGTCTGATCGTATCGCTACCGAAACATCCAAACGAGCATGCAAGCCAATGATTGAAACCACTGTCACCATCCCCGACTCGCCTTCAGTCTCCGGCCAGAGCTCTGACAACTCGGCATCCACTTAGTCCGCCATTGCGCCATCCTCGCTGGTACAGCACCCTTCTCTAGGGCATGAATGCCACCTCTCCTCCTTTGCCACCACACAGGCTTCTTGATTAATTCTCAGGTGATTAGCTACCCTCCCCAGCTAGTTAATCTCGTTTTCAATCTTTCCGTAGCAAACCTATCTCTATTTCTGACAAGTTAGACATTTCGTTTTTTGCATCCGAGCAACTCGGATTCTTTGAGAAATTGGTGAAAGATAAATACTTGGGACTGTTGGATTTGGGTGATGCTGTATATCCATGACTTATGAGACTATTTTATGTAAATTTAGAGACAAAAACCACGACTAACGGTGTGTCCTTTGAGAGTATGTCAAGTTTGTGAAAATCACCTTAAGCTATCCCATTTTTGAATCAATCTTTGGCCTCAAATTTGTTGACACATCCCCTCCAAATCTGCCTCGAAAAGTCGCTAAAGACCTTTGCCTAAAATAATTTGCTAGCCCCCAGAAACTCGAAGCCTGCACTTGGCAAAACAAAGCACCTCTCTATCATGTTCTGTTCTCGGAATCGACTGTTGCACTATGTTTTTGTCCACATTTTCTATCCCCAAAGAACACTCAAAAGAAGCTTATAATGAGATTGTTCTTGAAGCCATGTAGTGACTCATGAATGGATACTCAGTCAATTATGCCGCTATGATTCTGAGTCATATGTATCGGGTTGCCAACATGAGTTCTACTCCTTTGCTGCCCTATGGTAACCTCCTTACTTGAAACTTTACCCATTTTAAAGTGCCTATGGACNGTGAGGAATGCATTACTCATCATGTGCCTGTCATTTCCGCGCACTCCCTTAAAACCCTAAGGTTATACAAAACCGCTGCTTAAGGGTGGCAGCACCTTAGTGACCTCATTTCGGATGAGGCCTCCTCTCTTAACATCAAGCTGCCTGACACTGCCTCTGCTATCAATGAGTTGAAAGAAGATCATGCTGAAATTCGCACTCAACTTGAGCACATTCAAGTTGAAATGGGATTAATAAATTAATCGCAAGATCAATGAGTTGATACGGTTGACTAGCCTCATTCATCATGCAGACTGGATCATACATTCTACCTCTTCAGCACCTCATTTCTACTAGTTGTCTATTTGTACTTGCCTTTAATTCTATGTTTTCCCCTTTATGCTTGTACATGTCTTTTGCTAAAACCCACGTGTATAACCGGACATTGCAATGTAGTTGCCCCCCTCTTTTGATGAAAGTCATAGGGGGAGATGATTGGCAGTATGGTAGATTGGTGTAGCACACGGATGTAAACAGAGTAGAGTGAAGTAAACTCTCATCTTTTGATGGTAAGCGAATATTGGCATATTGGTAAGAAATGGTATGTTACTTGTGAGAATTTCTTGTGGTAAGTAAATGATAGCTTAATTGGTATGCTTGTGAGCATGACATTTGGTATGCTTGTGAAGAATACTTTCTCATGACATTTTATGATTACTTGGCTGGACAAGCTCAATCTCACCCTTATGATTTCCAATGCAAGAACCTAAAAAAATTCACTCTTTTCTACTCATAATTAATCAAAGCAAAATATTGCCTTTCATCAAAAAAGGTGAGATTGTTGACTCCCTTAAAACCATTGGCTAAATTTTGAGTGAAAGTCAAGATTTTAATTTGATTTAAATTATGTGATCTTGCCTACGTTGATGCTTGTTGTCTAAATAAATTTTGAAACTTTGAAATTTATTTAAGTTGTGATTCTCTAAATATGGCCAAAATATCTTTATATCATATCCTAGTCTTTTGGTTGGCCTAAATTACTAAACAAATAGTTTTGGAGAGCTAATCTGCAGAAAATCTGCAATACAGCCATTGGAAGATATCAAATTAGCCGTTGGAATATTTTTGCTGAAAATTAGCCTAGTTCAAGGCCTTGAAGTTACTGATCAGAGGCTTGAGAGTCAATATGAAGATCAACTTCCTATGTTTAAGTGTAACGGCTAGTTCAACTCAAGGAGCCTTTAAAAGGGAGACATTTGAAACTGGAAGAGAAACAAAGGAGAAAAGAAGCGCAAGTTATTGCAATACTCATACTCACTCACATTCTTTGCAACTTAGCTTACTTTACAATCATTCAAGTTGTATTGTTCAAATTGTAAGTAGGGTTAGATTATAGAGTTGAAGGGTCAACTCTACTAAGCCGAGTTGAGGGGTTCTGCTTGTAATTTGGAATTTAGAGTAAGGATACTCTAGGGTTGTATTTATGCATCCTAATAAAATCAGGTTAATCCTAGAGTTAGGGAACTCTAGACGGGGATTGAGTTTGGTTGAAGCTATCCTCGTTAAAAAGTGTTTATGTTTTATCCTCTTTCTTTCTTCAGTTCTTTATTTAGTTTAATTTGCGATTTTTGATCATTATCTTATTCATCTCCCCTCTAGGGAGATTTAGTATCTTTGAAACTTTCAGAAGTAAATAAAGCTAGCCACATGCTTGTTCATGAATTCAGTACACATACTTTTAAACAAAGCATGGTTTGAACAAAAAATGCAGGAATAGCGGAAATTTAGGCATATAGACAACTTGTAGTTCTATAGCCTTCAAACACAACATTGCTGAATATGTAGCAACCTGAAGTTACAGTGTTGCACAGTAGCACTGTTGACACCAAGAGTCACATATTGATTTTAATGATAACAAGCAATATAATTAGTGTTATATATGAAATTGTGAATGAGTTGATTTTATAATTATTCTACTTTGTATATAATTTCTATGGTCGGTCCAATATGCTTGTGTTGATGTTGGCTCCCTCAGTGCCTAAATGGTTTTGATGGAATACAAAATTAACTAAGGATTTGGTTGTGAAATTAAGAGGTTAGAAAATCGAATGCACGCCTAAGCAAACTATTTATACCAAGAAAAATGTGTGGTTGCTTAATAAAAATAATATGTGTGATCTTATTTGATTGATTCTAATCAAGATAATTATTTAGCTGAATCAAAATTTGAAATTGAATTTTCAGGAATCGATTTAAGAGATTTGGCATGATTTTAATTTATTGATTAATTGCAAGCCAATCAAGGAAAGGCATGATACAAATAAGGCAATATTATCTCTTGATTCTAGAGTGTTTTCCTGCCATATTTTTAGAAGAGATTGAGCAGCATCACATCAGTCCAAATCGTGACAAGGAAGGCAAAAAAAATAAAACAGCAATAGTTGGGTAGAAATCAAGAACCTGAAATGCCATTTCAACATGCCTTGGGCAAAACTTCTATATTTGATGGACAAGTGTTGAAGCTTATAAATAACAGCCCAAACCAAGGAAGAAAAACATAGAGGCAGTGAATGAAAAACAACATTAAGCACTTACTTTAAACTATTGTACTGATTATTATTTTGTGATCAAGAGTTGTGAGTGAATTGAGGATGCTTTACTAAGGAGTGAACTTAGAAGTTGGTGTGAAGTCACAACTCCCCCCTTATTAAATCAAGTGGTTGATTTAAGTACTTGGGATATCTAGAGTGAGGTAGCTCTGAGATATTATGATAGTTTATCTTAATACAAGAAGTAGAGTGTTGAATTAATCCTAGAGTTGGATAACTTTAGGTGGGGACTTAAGTCTTATTGAGACCCAACCTCGTTAAAATATCATTGCATTTAATTCCTATTTAATTTTCGCATTTACTTTCAATTCGTTAAGTTGAATTTTAATTTATTGCGATTACCTTATACACTCCCCTCTAGGACGATCTGACTTTTCAATTAATATCAGAGCCAGTCCCACACTCTTTGACTTAATAGTCATGTGGGTGATGATCATGGCCTTTTTTGGATATGTCAATGTTGAAGGACGCTCTATTGTTAGACCCCTTTTATTTAAAGGAACAAACTTTTCATATTGGGAAAATGCCATGCAAATTTTTTTGAATGTACTAATATGGAATTGTGGGAAATTGTGAACAACAGACCTTACTCTATTTCTAAGGTTAAAAATGATAAGGGAGAATTCATTGATAAATCCAAAGATCAATATACAAGTGCTAATTGGAATAAACTTACCAAGAATTCAAGAGCTAAGCATATTCTTTATTGTGGTTTGGATGCTAATGAATATAATTATATTTCTGCTTGTGATACAGCTCAGCAGATCAGGAACAAACTAATTGTCACTTATAAAGGGACAAGTGAAGTCTGTGAAACCAAAATGAATATGTTCATACATCAATATGAATTATTCAAAATGTAATTAGATGAATCGATAAAGGATATGTTTACGTGATTCACTGACATCACAAATAATCTAAAATTACTTGGCAAGATTTATACAAATGAAGAAATGGTGATAAAGATTCTTCGATGCCTTCCAAAGAATAAACGGGGACCGAAAGTTACTACAATCGAAGAAGCTCAAGACCTCAAAAAATTAGAATTGAACGATCTTTTGGGAAAACTCTTGACACATGAGATCCATCTCAAAGAAGGTGAAGGAGAAAGCTCAAAGAAAGGAATAGCTCTAAAAGCTGCACAAGAAGATTCTACCTCCAAGGAGGAGTAAACACACGATAATGATGAAGAAGCATTCTCATTGATTGTCTAAGGCCTTAACAAAATGGGATTAAAGAAAAAATTTAATCAAAGAGGATTCAACTCAAAAGGATCCACATCAAAAAGAAATGAAAAATTCCCCAAAGGTAAGTTTTCAATAAAGATAACACCAATGTCAGTTCTTGTTATGGATGTTGTATACCCGGACACTTGTTGAAAGATTGCCCACTGATTAAAAAAATGGGAGAATCACGGAGGTTCAAAAAGAAAGAAAAGAAGAGGGCAGTGATCGCAACTTGAAGCGATAGCGACACCAGTGACAGTGAAAGCGATGAGGAGCATACTGCTAACATGTCTCTCATGGCAAGAGAAGAACAAAATGAGGAGCTCGGGAATGCTAATGAGGTAGATATTGCGGCTCTTTATGAATGTTCTAAAGAAGAATTAATCAATGCCTTGGTGAGTTTCGCTAAATTAGAATAAAAATATTCATCTAAGTATGAAGATCTCAAGAGAAATTTTAAAGAATTAAAACAAAGAATGTAGCTCTAGAAAAGATAAACAATGAGCTTCATGATAAAATTAGAGGCCTAGAAAGTAAAATGAAGAATTACAAGACAAATGTGACAAAGATCATAAAATAATTCAAAAGTTTACAAAAGGACAAAAAAAGTTGGATAAATTGCTTTGTACCCAAAGAGCATCCTTTGACAAAGAGGGGATTGGATATAATCACTCCAACAAAAAGAATACCTATAAGAATTTCTTTGTTAAATCTACTCTATATAAAAAGAATGTTAGAACATGTAATTATTATTCTAGAACGGGTCATATTGCACACTCATGTCCACTTGGAAAACCATCTTCAAAAATTATTCAGATTTGGATTCCAAAGGGAACAAGAGAACTTAATGTGGTAGGCACTAATGGATTCAAATTTTTCAAAAGTACTTTGAGAAATATTTAAGTTTATTTTGTAAGAGTACTTGATGACTGAGCGCAAAAAAAAACCCCCTAATTCAAAATTTGGTGTTCAAGAAATTATTGAAGTCCTATTATTAGTAACATTTTATCTTTGAAAATTGAGGCAAATAATTCCCCTTGCTATATTTATTAGTAAGTATTATATTAAGGGGGAGAAAGAGATCAACACTCCACACATACATATTGTTCCATGCACGCTTGAAAAGTCTGATTACATTCGATTTGTCTTCTTGACTTGGACACTTAAAGCAAGCCATCTTAGTCAACATAATCTTAATATTGCAAGAAAGAAACACCGTATATTCCTAATATCAATATTTTCATATCTTTTGTGATCTTATACCTTTATTCATGAAATTACATATATTATTTCAAATATAATTATGATAGTGTCATTTTTGAATACAATTTTTGTACATCTCACCCAACATATTACTCATAGTTTTGATAATTTATCGGCCAATATGCCTTTGACATGTAAATTATGTTATAATAATTTTGACATAAATTAAGGGGGAGATATAATGAGTTCTCAATGGTACAAGTCCTGTACCCCTATACTTGACATCATTTATCTAATTATCTTTATTAATGGCGAAAGAGAAATTGATCTATATGATGTATTTCTAATATGTTGTTATTTCTATGACTACATGATTTTTATGATCTTAGGCACTAGTCATATGGCTTAACTTACATTGGATTTTTGGATTTCCATATGAATTGGATTATACTTTACCTCTTAAATTATCCTCGATTAATTCAGAAATGGGCACAGATGATAGGTTTTTAATGGATAATAGTTTTATATGCCTCTCGTCCATACGCATGAATAATATAGAAATTTTTTTTTTGATATTAGTATACATATTATTAATGATAACATTTATTTTAAATTTCAAATCTGTTAACATATAATATAATGTTCAATTTCTTGGGTAATATTATTTGTGACATAAAATATTTACATGCCCCTATATATGATATGGTCCCATGAGCAAGATTGATCTTATATGCTTCAATTATATTTATATGGGGATAGATTTCATGCTTTTATTTGAAATATTTTTATGAACCTATACTCATATCTTGGTATGAACCTACGGCCTCATAACATATGTATGCATCAACCTTTTGATTACAGCTTTGTGTTGGTATGATCTTTAATTTTTTTACAGCATGACAAAATGTTATTGCATCTCTCTTGCATGGTATTATATATATGGATTAGCTATTTTGTTAGGAAAAATAGCTTGATCAATATGGTACAATACCTACACACTATACCTTACATGGCTAGGGATGGCAATAAAACTCATACTCATTTAAAAATCGCAAAATCTGTCCCATTTAAAACCTAAATGGATGGTAAAAATAGGTTTTAAATGGATATGGGACAGGTATTAGAAAACCGGTATGGGTATGCGTACGGGTATGGGTATAGCCATCACTTACCCCATACCCGCACTCTACCCGTACCCGTTTCTATAATAAGATAAAAAAAATTATTTTTGTTTAACATTTTTCAGGTTTAAGTCCAATCCAAACCCTTCTAACAAAAAATTAATCAATAATGTATTTTATTTCACATTTTTAAATAATATTTTCTCAAAATATCACAATTTGGCAATCTTATAATGACAAAAATATATATCTTATTGGATATGGGTTGCATATCGGTATTAATTTTCATTCTCCATGAATAAAACCCACAAACCCGCAAAACCCAATGGGTATTGGTGTGCATTTTATTTTTTAATACTCAATGGATACGGGTATAGGTATGGGTGCGATATTCAAAAATGGGTATGGGTGAGGATACGGCTCAACCCACCCCACACACGCCCCATTACCATCCCTATGCATGGCTATATAGTTTTTAAATTGTCATATCCAGATTGTAGCTATTTTGTCATGAATAAGCCAAGGTGATGTGCTCAACAAGTATATCGCACGCCATATGAATTACCTTGGACTAATGATTTTCAAAAAGGGGAGATTTTTCTTGATTATTTGCTTTATGCCTCATATATAATTGCCTTAGAAGGAGAGATAATTTATTCTAATTTATCAATTTTGTTTTCTTTCATATATTTGCATCTCTTATAAACTTAGCATGTCATTTTTGAGATATCCAAGTGAACTAGTTGATTTTGACGATATGTTATTTAAGCTTGTAAAGTTAACCCTTACTTCTTCTTCACAAGTGTCATATTAAGGGTGTGCAATGCTATTAATTGGTTAGTGTATATTCCACATCCCTTTTTAATAATGACAAAGGGGGAGAAGAATAAGCTTACGGTAAGTGTATGCAAGCATCAAGGTATGTATCTTAATATTGCTTCACACTAATGTTTGATTGTTTGTCATCATCAAAAAGGGGGAGATTGTTGGCTCCAAGAGTCACATATTGATTTTGATGATAACAAACAATATAATTAGTGTTATATATGAAATTGTGAAGTGAGTTGATTTTATAATTATTCTACTTCATATATAATATCTATGGTTGGTCCAATATACTTATGTTGATATTGGCTCCCTTAGTAGCTAAATGGTTTTGATGGAACATAAAATTAACTAAGGATTTGGTTGTGAAATTAAGAGGTTGGCAAATCGAATGCACATCTAAGCAACCTATTTATACCAAGAAAAATGTGTGGATGCTTAAGAAAAAAAAAATGTGTGATCTTATTTGATTGATTAATTGGGAAGCCAATTAAGAAAATTATTTGGCTGAATTAAAATTTGAGAAATCAATTTAAGAGATTTGGCATGATTTTAAATGATTGATTAATTGCAAGCCAATCAAGGAAAGATATGATACAAATAAGGTAATATTATCTCCTGATTTTAGAGTGATTTTCTGCCATATTTTTAGAAGAGATTGTGCAGCATTACATCAGCTCAAATCGGGACAAGGAAGGCAAGAAAATAAAGCAGCAATAGTTGGGCAGAAATCAAGGGCCTGAAATGCCATTTCAATATACCCTGGGCAAAACTTTTATATTTGGTGGATGAGCGCTGAAGCTTATAAATAGTAGCCCAAACCAAGGACGAAAAACACAGAGGCAGTCAATGAAATACAGCATTGAGCACTTACTTTAAACTATTCTACTGATTATTATTTTGTGATCAAGAATTGTGAGTGAATTGAGGATTCTTTATTAAGTGGATGATTTAACTACTTGGGATCTCCAAAGTGAGGTAATTCTGAGAGATTGTAAGAGCTCATCTTAATACAAGAAGTAGAGTGTTGAATCCTAGAGTTGGATAACTCTAGGTAGGGACTTAAGTCTGATTGAGGTCCAACCTCGTTAAAATATCATTGCGTTTAATTTTTATTTAATTTCTGCATTTACTTTCAATTCGTTAAGTTGAATTTTAATTTATTGCAATCACCTTATTCAGTCCCCTCTAGGGCGATCTGACTCTTCAAGCACCATTAAATTGTGATATTTATTTGGTTTGAATGTTCATGTTTCACCTAATTTCAACTACTCTTCTGTAGGAGTAGGTGACGGACTAGATACCCATTAGGTTAAGTGATCAGTCCGTTTAAAATAGGACTAATAGAGGGCCAGGTCAATAATGGACTGGGCCAATAATGGGTCAGTCCATTAAGGCATATTAACGGGTTGGATTGAGCTGACCCATAAACGGCCTGTTTAGTGACTCATTATTGTTTTCAACCTAATTGACACACTAGTTTATAAATTTAAATTAGTTAGATTTATTACCAACACTTTGTACATAACAATAATTATTATACATCGTTTTTTACGCAACTTTGTTCCGTTTTTAAATGGGCACAAAGGGAGCCGCCCATGAGCTGACCTGAGCCGACTCGTTTATTAGCTTGGTTGTGTATTTTCTAACTTGAAATTTGAACTAGTTTAGTTTGATTGGAAAATTATAGAGACATTAGTTAAAAAATTAACACACCAAAAGCACTACTTATGTGGTAATGGACGGGCCATAGGTAGGTCTGGCTCCTTTGGCCCACAACCTAGTCTGGCCCATTAACACATGTGATGGGCCCGGTCTAGACCATTTAGTTAATAAGCTGGCCCAGCCTGGTTCGTTGCCCACCCCTAGTCTTATGATATGTACAATGGTATGAATTCCTGAATCCGCAAAATTTAGTTCTATATAATAAAAGAATGCCAACCCCCCTGGCCCAAATAGCACTCACTAACAGTCTGTTTGTATTGAGGGGAGAGAAGGGAAAAAGAGGGGAATGAAAGTCAATGAACACTTATTCTTCTTATTTGGGAATATTAAATGAAGGGAAAAGAATGGGGAATATTTCATCCTCATTCCCCCATTTCCCTTATTTTTATTCACCCCCAAAATGAAGGGTAAAGGAGGTGAAGGAAAGATTTTAATAGTTCTCCTATGCTTCCCCTCCATTCCCTCTTACAACATATCCAAATAAGGTGAATACAAATCCCCTTTCTTTCCTTCCCTTCCCCTTTATTACCTTGCCCTCTCTCCCCCTCCCTCTCCCTCTTTGTCTCAATCCAAACAATGTGTAAAAGAATCCATGGTATGCTTGTAATTAAGCGAAAAAAAGTGATTCTTACAACTTCATATTTCTCTGAAGTGATCAGTCTTTAAATTATCTTATTACTCAAGTGACCCTCTAACCAAGCTGAGAAAGGTAAGAAAGGGAAAACCACCATTGCTTTATGTGTAAGGGAAACATCCAACGGAAGGGCAAACTATTGGTTTATGTACAGAGAT
>NCQV01091224.1:16626-27437 GCA_002740545.1 Lophocereus schottii | reverse complement strand
ACAAAGGAGGGGAAGAAAGTAACTCTTCTGTCAGAGTTAGGTTTCGATCCTGAGACCTGCGAATTTTTATGAATTTTAAAATTTAAAATTAAATTAATTTCTAACTGTTTTAAAATTTTCAATAATATGAATAATTGAAATGTCAGGATTCATTATCGAGTTTAAATCCACGGTTGCTATCTACTGAAGTTCCACAAATTACTCTCCATGAAGTATTTGAGAATTCCTCAATTGTGAGAACTCTACCCATTTTAGCATTTGTTATATAAAGATATCTACATACTACCTCAGAGAGAGAGAGAGAGAGCGAGACTGAGTTGCAAAACATGTTAGCACTCAAAGGAAGTTACAAATTTAACTTTTTTTTATGGTCTTTATGTGGTGAAAAAAATTGTTTTTGGATGAGAGAAGTAATAATGTGAGAGGGAAAGACAGATAAAGGGATAGTTATGGAAAGCATGTCATATGATAGAAAGAGACATAGAAAAAACACAGATGTCTCGCAATTACTACTTATTTTTTTTTTAAATTTTAAAATTCTTAAGATATTATTAGTTGAGATGCTATAATATGTGAAATTAACCGTATTAGCTGGTCGGTATTCTGAAAATAACTCCTAATTAGGTCAAACATGTTATGCTTTTACAATAGAACTAGATTACCGATATCTCATGGAAAGTCTAATTCTTCCCTTCCCACTCTGCAATTTATACGGAAATATCAAGGTTATAACTCCGGATGACTATATAGATCCCCCACCCCAAGAAACCCCCTTATTTTATGCGTATGTATGTTGCTATTTTATGATAGGTGATATGTGACTACAATGTTGAATACACAGTATAAACGTTCCTCCTAGTCCCCGTCACTCCACCATTGTGTCTATATATACTAGCTTCAATTATTTCTTTCTTGTGCTTCATTACTATTTTCTCTAACCGAATGCATTGCAACCTTATTCTCAAATACTTGGACTGCCAGTTCATAATACATAAATTATATTTTACTACTGCAATAGCAAGAGAAAACCTTTTTACAGATGTTCTAATTAGATCCAGTTATTATCAATTAGAAACATATTTATCATCATATAGCAAAACGTCTCAAGACAATATTCAATGTGTCGATCTTTATTTGTCTAATGTAATGTACCACATGTTTACATTCATTTCATTATAGACTTTATTGACGCATATATGGAATGCTGATTTCTTAACAAATGAGGTGTGATATTTTTCATTGATCAATTCTCTCCAACTAAAATTTGTAACTCTTGACTGTCAACATGCAAAGCATGCTTGCTTTCCTTCTTCATAAGGTCTCTTTACACAAAAAACCGGCGTATAAACCAAAAAAGAAGCTCAAAGGGAAAGAAATCTGGAAAATAAAGAGATCTTTTTCCTTTTCTGTCCCGACATGAATGATTATTTAATCCAAGGACTCCAACCCTTGGAAGTTACAACTATCTCATACTTCACCATTTTCTAAACCCTTTGCATTGTGAGACTGAAAAACAATGGCTCAAACTAAAGAAACCCACATTCTAATGGTCTCATTGCCCTATCATGGCCACATAAACCCCATGATTCGATTTGCCAAGCTCCTCAGTTCACAGGGCCTCCATGTGACGCTTGCCACAAATGAATATTCTAGAAATCGCTTCTTGAGCACGAACCCTAACCTCATGGAATTTGAGTTCTTTTCAGATGGCTTGGACATCGAAGTTGATCGTGATAAGAATCTAGACATCCTTCTAGAGGAGTACTTGCCGCGGGAAGGAGCCAAAAGTCTCTCAAGTCTCATTTCCAGCCTTGAAGCTAAAGGTAGGACGTTCTCATGCATCATTAACAATTGCTTTGTGCCATGGGTTGCTAATGTTGCCTCTACCCATAATATCCCCTGTGCTATGCTATGGGTCCAATCCTGTACAACCTATGGTATATATTACCATTATTTCAAAAGATTATCCATTTTTCCATCATTCGATGATCCAAATGGCACAGTTGAGATACCGGGGTTTCCCTTGTTAAAAGCAGAGGATCTTCCAACTTTTTTCCTCCCTTCCAGCCCAGCTCATTTTCTAAATGTAGTTTCTGCAACTATTAATACCCTGGATCGATTTCAGTGGGTGTTTGGAAGCTCTTTCCAGGACATAGAGGATAGTATAATCCATTCAGTGGCTCAGTTTAAGCCCATTTTCCCAGTAGGCCCTTTGGTGTCTCCTAAAATGCTACAAGAAGTATATGATCAAGAGGATGAGGAAGAGCCTTGCATAAACTGGCTTAACAAACAACCTGATTCTTCAATCATATATATAGCATTGGGAAGCATATCTGTGATGTCAGAAAGTGAGACTAAAGCCTTAGCAACAATCTTAGATAGTGATACCAGGAAACGATTTCTATGGGTGAGGAAGAAACCAGAGGAGGGATGGGGCAAAGAAATGGGCGAATTACCAGAAGGATTTTTAGACAACACAAAAGATCGAGGCCTAGTGGTGTCATGGTGTCAACAGGACAAAGTGCTCATGCACCCTGCTATCTGCTGCTTTTTAACTCATTGTGGGTGGAACTCGACTTTAGAGGCTATAGCTGCAGGAGTGCCCGTTATTGCGTACCCAGATTGGACTGATCAAACAACAAATGCAAAACTTCTCGTCGATGCATTGAAGATGGGAGTAAGGATGAGGAAGAGCGAGGATGGTGAGCTTAATATGGCAGAAGTTGAGAGGTGCATTTCTAATGTGACTGAGGGCCCAAAAGCTTTGACGTTCAAGAATCAAGCCATGAAGTGGAAGGAGGCAGCAAAAAAGGCAATATCCCCTGGGGGTGATTCTAATCGGGTCATTGAAAATTTTATTAGTGAGATCAGTGGCAACATTGCTTAGCTGATATATTATCTATTGATATTATGTTGTATGTATTTAAATCATGTGTGAGAATAAGTAGTTATTATGTATTTTGATTGATCATGATTATGATCTTCTTTTAAATGCAAATTGCCTTTTATACATTTTCGTATATATTCAGACAAAAGTAAAAGATAAATCATTATCTTAACTAATTTATACATTTTATACATTTTCGTATACATTTATACATTTTAGGCGTCAAAGTGGGGATTTTATTGATGAATTGATATTAAGGTTTACAAGCGTGCAAGTACTAGAAGGAAAGTTAGAGAGACGTGGGATTTGGTCCTAGCGTTCTTTAAGATCAAATAGGTAAACGATTGATATTAGGCACTTGGTAACTCTGACAACCAAACTGAACATTAGAATGATGGAATATGAATAAGAAGAGCAATTTCGAATGTGAATAGATATATTATTGTCTCAAACTTGAAGAGAAGATGCATGAACTTCATGAGGTTAGTAAGTAAGCTATGCTTCAAAGATATACACAAATGATTTTTTTTTGGGGGGGGGGGAGCAAAATGATTTTCCTTAAACTCCTGAAACAAATAGATGAGGATGTATTGTTTAATCCTAAGTATGAGAAATGAAGACACATTTGCAAATTATCTTGCTTAAATTTCAAAATATATAGACTATGCTTCTCGCCCTTGAAATAGACGTGAGAGCAACATGTTTGTTTTACCGATCAAATTGTTCTCTCTTTTGAAAAATGTTAAAAATCTAACATGTCAATTATAGATTGAGGCATAACTAAAAAAGGAATTGCAATTCACTTAGAAGCAAAATTGTTTAAGGGAAAAAAGTTAATATGGATGCATGGAAGATAACCCGTTCATGCATTAGTGTGTTTTTCGTTTTTGTGAATGAACTCTCTATCGTGAGGAAAAAGTTACATATAAAAATGTGTTTTTATGTCTCTATTGTTTTTCTCCCGACAAAAAAAAAAAAAAAGATTCATTAACTACCAATAGGCCAATATCTACAATGCGAATCCATGCAAACTCAAAGAAAAACAATTTTGATGTCAAAACAAGGTCTAAACTCCAAAATGTCCAACTTGAAACACATTAAACACTCTTTGTCCTATCGTCAACTGTGGTCTGTCGTTATTACGACACAGAAAAGAGCTTCATATATACATCAAATTGTTGTTCAAAAAACATATGTGATGTTCAGCTGCCAATTTTGTAAAAGAAACATTCTTACTCAATAAATTTACAATCAAAGTTGAATCAAGATATTTTTCATTAGTTACACAACCAATATACAAATAAAAACCTGAGGACAACTTCGTGCCAATAAAACATGATGTGAAAAATCCATACGTCAAACTTGTGAAGCGGGCTTATAAGTTTTAGTGATTAGTTGAATATCAATAAGTTTTTGTAAGTTTTTTTTTTTTAGCTCAATATAAATTACAAATATACATTATTTCTAATCATCTTGTGGGTTCAGCAATAAGCCATCATAAAAGGGGTATTGCCCATATTCACAACACATTCTATATCATGCTTATGATCTTATGCAATCTTTTATGGTTTGGAGACATTTATATTTTGATGTTTTTGATTTACTTCCCCTCTACTCCACTCTAAAAACACCAAATAGTTATGTCAGAGTAATTATCCAAATTTCTACAAACTACAGTGAGAAGTGAGAACTATTATCAATTTTGTGACTAACTTGGCAGTATCTCTCTATTTTGGAGTGTCTTAATAAATTTTTTCTTGTGTCTATCATAGTTGGATCAAATTCATATCAAATTGTCTATTGATTCATTTCAGGTTTTCGACAGATATATAACTCTTCGAGTATGGTAATAAATAAAACAGCTATATTAGATTTACTAGTTTCATTCCCACAGTTTGTGTCAAGAAACAAAGAGTAAGTGGAAGACGAATATTTCACGTATTAATGATCCATTTTCTTGGGTGATATTTATTTTACTACTTAAAATCTGTATTCAAATTGAATTGCGATGCTGCATGATTTTAATCATTGAATTTGTTCTTTTTTGTCATTTTTTTTGGGGTGAAAAACCCTATGTTTACACAGTTTCAAATCAAATCAAAAGACGAGATAACATGACAATAATAATAATTTGTGAGGTTAAAAAGATGAACATCTCAACGAGGGTGGCACCAGATCTTGGTCCAGCAAGCAGACGAGAAGTAGAGAAACCTTACATCATTTGCATTTTTGAAGAGAGAGAAAGTTAGGAGAAGAGGGGTAGAAGAGCACGAGTAGCAAAGTCTCTGGGAGGGAGAAGCTTTGCTCAATTTCCTGCTCCTTACCCACTCAAACACATCAATCACTTTCCTTGGCGATTCGATCTTCATGGTTCTCTCTTCGGATCAGCCATGGCCAACTACTTAGCGCAGTTCCAGGCTATCAAGAACATCTCTGATCACCTCGTCATTGCCGGTATCTGGCTATTTCTCACTCCTACTTTTGAGATTAACTCCGCAATTCCGGTCTTTATTTGCGTTTGATTGATTTCGAGATCGTTGTCAATTGCTGCTTTTTTGATCGATTCGATGAATGCTATTGGACGCTGAATTGACGCGGATTTGAATTTGATTGCTTGGCTTGTAGTGTATGTGTCGTTGTGTAGTTGTAGTGTTGAGATTCGAAAATGCGTGGTAGTTAGTTCGGTGTTCCAATGGAGGCTTGAATAATGCCACTTGCGGTTTTCTTGTTCAGATTTCGGTGGGATTTTGGGGTTGATTGTTTGTGCGAATGCTTGCTATATTACTATTATTCTCTCGGCTAGATTTTTCATTCGAAGTTCTTCTTTGTACAAGCTGGAGAAAGGGAGTGAAAGGGAGTTTGATAGATGAATGAGGCAACGGAGAGTCCTACATCTTTCTGAATGAGTGGATTTTGGGCAAAATGGTAGTGGTTGTTGACCAGAAAACTTTAAAGACGTAAGGCAGTGCTGCAATGCCACCCATTGCTTAGTTTTTCTTGATTTTGAGAAGTATGTCAATTAGTTATAAAACGTAAATTGCCAATTAGTGTAGAAGTAGCATTATTCCATGGATCTATGCATTGTAATTGGACCTTTTGTTTCACCTCAAATGCCCATTTTGCATGTACTTGATAGGAGTACTCTTCATTTGATCTGAGTTTTTAGAAAATGGAAGGTGTGACACCTAGACATCTACCTACTGTTACTAAGTATGTTCTATGGGAAGCTACTGGTGCTGTTTTGGGGTATAGTGGTTTGAGCATTGGTATTCAATACTTTGTCCAGAGGTATAACTTATTTCAAGCAGATATAAGACATTATGGATCTTCATGATTAACTGTTTTCTGGGAATCATCATAATAACTGCGCTCGCATTTGAAGAGGCCTGTTTATATCTCCAGAAGTCGTAATATCCTGAGCTTTTGGAAGATAAGTTGGAGTTATGATTTGTGGATTGATGGTTTCTCATTTTACAAAACTCTATTTTTGTTAAGTATGCAGGATATGCACTTATAGATTTTTTTTGAAATTTTTTTTAATAAAAAAGAGCATATGAAAGACCTTGACAAGCCTGAAGTGTGGGATAAATAGTTTAATTGGCAAAGAAAAAATTGCTTTAGGTCAATATTAGATATCAAAAGAAAGGGAGACATAGGCAATGATCTGCGACAAATTGCGACATGGCTTCCAGCTCTGGCCCGTTGTTATTTGTTATTGGGTGGAAAGGATTCCTTAAATATGTTGAATCATTTCATTCAGTCTCTCTTTTGCTGCAGCATATTATTCTGTCCTTCTGTCTATCCTATATTTATTTTCTAATGTTGGAAATACAGAAAATAAGCATTAAGATGGTTGAAATGATTATTCGACTAGTCAAAACATTAACAAAACGCTAGCAGTTTGTTGGGAATTGAAATTTTGACAATGTTATAGGACTAGCAATGGAATTTTTTTTTTTGGGGGCCGAGAATATGGATAAATGAAGTACTTCTGTCCATCTTTCGTTTCCCAAGTTCAATTCAAGAAAAGAAGGAGGTTTGGGGGGAAGGGGATAGAGAAGAAATGAAAGCAAAATGAGAGACTGAAATAACTAGAGTATGTCTCTTCTATGACATAAGCATCCTGATACAATTTTACCTAGAGAATTACCATTAGTTTATTTCTGTTTCATAAAAAAAATTAATGCCTTTTTCTTCTGTGTTATCAGAATTATTATGTATTGTATTGCTATGGAATCTGCTAAAATTTCCTTGCTAAATTATATGCCACTTAATTCCAGTTGAAGATGTGAGTGATTTGTGGCCCGATGTCAAAGATCTGTTTGAATCACGGTTGCCGTTCAA
Organism: Lophocereus schottii; assembly: GCA_002740545.1. NCBI lineage: Eukaryota > Viridiplantae > Streptophyta > Magnoliopsida > Caryophyllales > Cactaceae > Lophocereus > Lophocereus schottii. Next base: position 20,206 of record NCQV01091224.1, on the reverse strand, counting down.
GAGGGCTTGTTTAAATAACAAGACTCGTAATCCTGTATCTGTGGAGAACTTGCCCGCTGAATTTATATTGACTACAGATTCAAGGCTTCGCAGCCGCTTCCCGCAAGAGCAATCACTGTTTTGGTTCCGAGAGCCATATGCTACTGTTGTTCTTGTTACATGCGAGGTGAGAAATTTAATCTTGGAGAGTCATTGCTGTTCTGCAATGCATGGTTGCTGATATTTGTCATATGGACTTACCACAAATGTCGAACTGCATGATGATTTCTCCTTAACGCTTGCTTTATAGCCTTGTAACGTTGCAAATCATTAAAAGCTGTTTTAATGGCGTTCTCGTATCACGCAAACCTTTGTAAAATAAAGTTCAAATCTTCTTGTCTCCTATCTATATTCCCAAGTCGTCTTCTCTGATCTAGCTGTCCAAAACTTTCTGTCTGTCCTCTTCATCCAAGGAAACTTCTAGGGAAGCTATCTTCTGCTTTTGTGTTAGATAAGTAACTTACACCGGGGGGAAATGAGCATGGTTGTTGGAGCGAAGCAATCCCTGAACATAAACAGGATGTGCTTCCTTTTAAAGCCTTTTTCAGTTTGATTATTGAAGTTGTTCACTCCCTTGTTTGCCGTGAATCTGAGGAGAAATGCGCTTGTCTTTTTTCCTTTAAAATTCAGAATGCCTCTACTGATGCTTGTATTTTTCAAGTTCCTAAACATATGGCAAGTGTTCTGCATGGTGGCCATGCACTTATGTATATAACATGTTGTCTTGTATCGCGTGAGTAAATTGCAGCATCAAGACTTGAATAGCTTTTAATGATAACTACTTGGATTTTACAGAGCAAGACCAAGGGCGTTGGATTTCTTTTTCTTAATATGTAATTGATGTGGAAGTGATTATTTGTATACATTTTCAGAATTTCACCTGCCTTCTTTTGTAAAGGGAAGTCAACAACTTAAATGAACATGTGGTTGTTACACCTGTGATTAGTTTGACATAAATGAGATGTGTTTATCACACTAGTGATCAACATTCTGTGTCAACATTTGAGAGTTACATATAAATTAGATTAATGGTTTAGACGGCGCGATAGTCTATGAAAAGACACTTCAGTTGTTTGATATTTCACATATTACTGGATAAAGTTGGACAAAGCAAGATAATGAAGACAGCTTATTTATTTTGGTAGTTGCCTTTCAAGAATAGGCCCATAAATATAAATTTCAAACGTAGACTTGATTTTTGTGGATCTTGCTAATTTGATATCTTCCAACTGAAGGTGGTCGGTTGTGATGTTCTATTACTCTGAGGATTATGATGTGCTCCTTGGTCATTCTTGTTCTGACTATCTCAATTTGGTGTTTACTTACCCAATATCCCCTTTCTGCAGGATCTTGATGAATTTAAATCTATTCTTAAACCCCGAGTGAAATTGATTGTTCAAAATGATGAGAAGGAATGGTTCATTGTGTTTGTTAATAGAGCTCATCCTAGCAATGATCAGGCTTCGAAAATGGCAAAAAGAGTATATGCCAAAGTGGAAGTTGAATTCAGCACGAAGAAGAGAGAAAGGTGAATTTTTAGTTGCAAGACATTGTTCTTTATGCGTATCGCTAAACTGATCTATGTTATTCTGAGACCTGACATAGTGTACAATGGAATGAGTAGCTCTTTTAACATCATCCTATCTGAGGTAGCAGTATGCAAAATGTTGATTAACAATGATCTGACTCAAAATTTTTTTTGTCATTTTGGGGTGGCATTTAATCTGAATCTTATTTGATGGCCTTAAGATACTAGAGGATATGGTCTTTTCTTTATCTAGGAGGGAGTAGTTGATCAGATTTTTCGAGGCTGTTTGGCCTGATTTTTGGAAAGCTGCTTTTGTTTTTTAAAAGTAGTTTTTCTAAAAATTGTTTTTGGTAAAATCATGGAGTATTTGGTCTAATTTATAGTATAAGTGTTTTTATTATTTAAGTTGTTTGGCCTAACTTTTGTGAAACTACTTTGTTTTTTGTTTAATTTATATTTTTCTTTTCCCCCTTTTCTTTTTTCTATTAATATGATAGCTATCAGCTTTTTACATATATACTGTAAGTCAATATTGTGAGATGAAATATAGCTAGTAATACATAAACTAGATTGCGAATTACCTATGTAGAGAACGAAAGCAGGGGAATTGAAGTAGAACAAAGAAACTTTGAACTTCATTCGACTGGTCCATATTCAACTTCCCCATTAATGGATGTCACGATTCATGCACACTCAAACATCCATAAAAACAGAAGGAGTTGGAACAGAGCGGCACATGAGAAGACAAAAAGGTTGACAAACCAGAACAGTGAATGAGACAGAATCCAAGAACCAAATCGAAGCAACGGATGGAATCTGAACTAAATTTGTTCAAAATTATAGCAAAAATACCAATTCATACTCCAAATTAATGAGACTAGATTTAATAACACTGAACTAAAGAGTCTATGAAACAGATCTGAAAAAAGAGGGAAGATGAGAACATTGCGGACAGATCTGATGATAGCGAGAACGCATAATTGATTTAGTGAAAGGCAACAGTTTCAATGCCAATTTACTGCCCAAAACTTATGGAATATATGCTATCTCTGACTGAGTTCCTCTTTGCGTGCTTCTTGTGAGGAGATGGAACGATTGTCGAATTCCCATTTTGTTCCAGAAAGCCCACGAAATCCAGAAAAATCGATTGAAAGATGAAAACCCAATTCGAACTAGGGAAAACCAAGTTCAGAGAAGGGAACTCCCAATTGAGGAAAAAAGTGGGGTTGCCGTTAATGAAAGAAGAAAGCAAGAATGAGGAAGAAAGTTGGTCTAGAAGATGATCTTCATGTGAAGATGGTTAAAGAGGTGAAGGAAGCAGATGCTATTAAGTATTAACTAATGAGAGAGAAAGGAGCACAACGGGCTAAGATGTGGCTTGGGCCATCGGTAAATATAGGTATATGGTAGGAATTTTATGCATTCTTCAGGGATATAATTGTCCAGAGGCAAACATTTCATTAATTTGCTCCACATTTCTTGAGCATGGACCCTGAGGAGCGGGAAACAGAAGCATCAGTTTGCTGCTTCTGTTTCTGTGGTGATTTTCCCTCAAAAACACTTTTGAGAAACTATTTTCAATTGCTAAAAAATGAGTGTTTGGTCTAATTTCAGTTTTTTAGACTTTGACAGCACTCCAAAAATCTAGGCCAAACACCCACTTAATGAAATTGGAGAGCTTGATAGATGTGCTTTTGTCATTGTGGAGTTTCATCAGCTTTGACAGGAGTAACTTGATCAAAGTCAACGCTTACTGGTAGAAGATGAGAAATAAGGGGAAAAAATTTGTTTTAGTAAATTGAGATATTCCAAAGTTACTCCGAGAGCTGAGAACTCATGCTTTAACAAAGGAGTGTCGCATCCACCATGACCATGTGATAATGGATCATCCACTTTGCATAATACAACTACTTTTAGGGTAAGAAGCTATTGAACCAGATGTGCATGTGCAAGTAAGAGGGAGCTATCATGTTCAGTTGTGAGCAATTCAAATGATGTAATCTGAACCCGCTT
>NCQV01091204.1:0-19713 GCA_002740545.1 Lophocereus schottii | reverse complement strand
TTTATTTAAAGAACAAAAATCACCTTATATATTTAGTAGTTATTCTCTAAAAAAAAATAAGGCCATCTTAAAATAATCTATCAATCGCTTAAAATCTTCTAAAATTAGTCTAAATACTAATGAATTGCAAAATCAGAAGACAAATCGGAGGGAGAGCTGCAGGGAAGGGAGGGAGTGGCCTGGTTGCACCTGAGATGTATGCATGACGGCCATCTGTTAAGTTTTACAATATAAGGGAATTACACACAAAATAAATGGTTTCTGCCACGTGACTTATTGCCAGTGCCACGTGACATTTTGCAGAGAAAATCCACCATTTATCCACGACATTGGGGGGCTTCTATTTGTTTGTCTCTTTCCTGCCTCTTTGCAGAAAATATTAAACGACAAAAGAAACTTTGAAATGCAAAAATTTAGAACGACAACCAACTCGTGTCTTCCTTTAGACAAACGTACAAAACCCAATGATAGCCGTAACTAAAATTAACAATTCTCGAATTAGAGAGGTCATCGACCACCCCAATTCTTCACAAGAGACCCACCAATCTTTTAATTAACAAGATGATTTACAAATCATCCTATAGTAAAATGACACATAAGGTGATTTTAAGTTCATCCCATTGCCAAATATATTTTAGTTATTCTCTTATCTCCTTATGTATATAAATAAAACATGTGAAGGACCTATATATAACGAAAATATATGCTTATAATTCGGTTCTTTTCTTGTTCTTCAATTCCCCTATCTTACTTCCTTTTCTTCCAGTTGTTATTTTAGATTCTCTACCCAATCTAAGGTAAAATCAAATTTACAATTTCTTCATCTTCTAACTTCCTTTGGTTTGTTCCAATTTGGTTTTCTAACTTATTTCAATTTTCTACTAAACTATACTAAACTACAATTATTTTTTTGCCCTCTCCAAACAAGCATTTTCTAAACATACTTTAATTATATTCGAATTGAGATATAGGGACCCAAAAAGTACTATAAAAGAGGACGATATCAAATGAAAAACCTAATAACAGATTTAGAGTATCAATCTAAGCACTAGTCATATAGATTTTGATTTTCAATTTTAACGAGTATGTAGATTTTGATTTGCATGTAATTTGTAACATTGATGAAGGCAACAACCTCATCAATTAAGCCCATTGATAATGAAAATCAAACACAGGCTTAATTAATTTCGATTGAGATGGTTTCACATAAAGTATTTTGATAGAGGATAAAATATTTGGTATATTTTCAATGGAATGATATTGATTAACTAAGCTAGCTAGCGTTCTTTATCTTAAGTTTACAGAAAAGACTAATGCCAAAGATTTTGTTTTAAAAAAAAAACTCATGTCATAAACATATACACTAAGTGGTATTTTTATGCGAAATGATAGGATTTAATTAGACAATATCTCATCTAATACTCGATTAAAAAAAATCTTTTTTTAAAAAAATTGGAGGCAGTCACACAAATTCTTCTTTTAGTATTTTCTTGCTAAAGCAATGAGATGAGAAGGCTTAATATTTAAGTAATCTTAACCCTAGCTAGCGTTTTGCTCCTTTTGAAAGGATTGTTTACCTTTTACTTTCACGCCTCATTTAAAATTACGTTTTAACTATTCTTTTTTGTCATTATATAAGTCGATAACAAAATATTTTATCAAATGTCATAATGGGCAACATGCTAATCTGTTTATGACTTGTATCACAATATTATATGTTTACATTTGACACCAATTTTTTTAAAGGCATCTCACGAAGGGCATGCAGCTTTCACTCTTCATCACAATTTTTTTTTTCCCTCTTCTCATCAATGGAGAACATTTGAATAAGTCATCTCGTCTGAAGTGTAGTCAGGTAACAATAGAATCTTCCGTCAGCCAATAGTTTGACTACCTATATAAGATTTCGTTTAGAAATGCAACGGATTTCTATTGAACACCTACTTTTGTATGTACTTCAACATATTGAAACAAATTTACCACTCTCGTCACTCTCAGTTAATTTTTTTTTTTTTTAAAAAAGACCTTTTGTGTCTTAATTTTAATTCTATAATTGTCAACAAATTAATAGCCAAAATTACTAATAAATTGACCTTTTCCCCCTTAATCTTTGTGTATGAGAAGGCAGTAGTAATCAATTCTGCCTAAAGAAGGCACTAATAACTAAATATTGCATGAATGCACATGGTCCATATTCCAATAGAAGCCTCTTCTGAAAAGAAATTGACGAAAAACTAAATTACAGGGACTTACATGGGAGAGCGCTCTGCCGAGGGCTTGAACAGGCTGGCCATCATGGGTAACCCCTTCAGAGCCGTCCATTTCCATCAAGAATCCATCATGCGCAATCAAGTCCAAATTTTGCGTAGAGGAACTGTAGGCCGAATACGGCACCAACGACGACCCAAGGGCGGAGGATGCATCACCAGCACCTCCATGATCATCAGGAGCAGGGTAAGAGGTACGCCTCGGCTGCACCTGACCCTGCTGAGATTCTTTAAAGCGAGGAGCAGGGAGTCTGAGGGTGGCGGCAAGAGGAGAAAGAGAGGGGAAGAAATCAGAGGCTAAACGAAAAGCCCACACGCTGAACCAAGTTAAGAGCAACAACATGAACCTCAAATGCTCTTTTAATTTAGTTTTCAAGTTACTATTTTGATTAATGATAATATTGGCGTTGTTGAAGGAGTATGAAGAAGTGAAGGAGAGGAGCATCTTGGTTGCCATGTTTAGGGTTGACATGAAGATGGAGTTGAGAAAACTTGGTTGTTGGTGTTGCTTGTTTCTCTGCATTTGGTAGTATGCCATGCCCATTGCCATCTTGATTGATTTGCTTGAATTTGTTTTCCTCTCGATTTGGGTTGGGTTGCCCAGTGAATTGATGTTGTATTGAGGGACAAAAATGAGGAGGTTCTTTTGACAAGGGCTGATATGTTTATTTATATGGGCTTTGGGTTAATTTGTCCTTTTTGCTTTCCTCCTTTGAAGGGAATCTTGTGCCGACTTTTACAACTTATAAATTAAGCTCCTTGTAAACAGAGGTAGAGAAGTGGGGTTGTAGTTCTCAACTTTGTGCAAGGACCGCGGCTTGTATGTGGGACGCAATCTCTCTGAGAGTGGCTCGTCTGTTGGGTGTGTTCGTTAAAAGGATCATAATATATGTCTTATAAATATTTTGTTTTATTTAAAATTAATATATTTTATGATTTAAAATTATCAATTTTCAATGACTATGTTTAATTATGAATTATTAAGTAGAAACATTTGTTGGTTACATCAAGAAATTAAATCATATCTTAATTAAAATAGCCCTATCTACAAGGATATATTATATGTGTATTTCAAAAACATAGTAGATTATAGATAAAAAGGTAATTTTACACAATTTTTAAGTGTAATATATTTTCACTATTCGATCATACTATTTTTTCAATTTAAAAATACAATAATATGATTTTAAACTAAAACTAGACCCTTAGAAAGTGTCTTACATCAAGACTTTTGTTATCATCTTACTTCTTAAAGTTGTTTTAAAAAGCAAAATTATAAGTGTCTTGCCATAAGACACTTTTTAATTGTCTTGTTTTCACTTAAAAATCATATTATCATATTTTTAAATTGAAAATATTGGTATAATCACAAATTATAAAGTGTGTAAAATAATCATTTTATCCATAATCTAACACATTTCTAAAATGTGTATCAGATGCCCTCACAAATAGAGTTGATCTGATTATAGTGTTATTTAATATTTTATCGGCATAGCCAACAAATATTTGAGCTTATAATTAAGCACAATCATTAAAATTGGTGATTTTATGATCATAAAATATGTTAATTTAGGATGAGACAAGATATTTAAAAGTGTCTTCTCGTAAGACATATATCATCACTCTTTTAAAAATTTTTGTCATTTACTTTTGAAATTAGATTTAGGTCATGGCAAAAAGGAAACCAACATCTGCACCAGTTCAAGAATACAAGAGGGTTCCTAGCTCAGAATGATGACCAAGGTGCTTACCTAGGAAACCAAATGTTCCTATGTTTTCTTTAACCAATAATTAGCCTTTTAAATTTTGAGAAAATTAATAGAATAAAGTCTCCATCCAATTTTGACAAACTAACCAAAAAATAAAAACAATTTTATTACTTTTATTGACCTCTAAACTGAATGGTCAATTGAAAATGACATGGGTCTAGTAAATGAAGATTCTCGAAAAGGGGTTCCCGAATGATCCGGGTGTGTGACCATTTAATACCACTACTAAGACCAAAGATTTAGGTTCATAGGTCAAGCAAAGGTACAACATTGGGATGGAATAAATTCCGATGCCACCTATCATGAAAGAGCACATCTTAAAAATTTAATAAAAGTTATAACATATTGGTAATTGAGACATAAAAAAATTATAACAAATCTAATGAAGAAAGAAAGAAAAAGACATAGAAACTACAAATTTTTTACAATGACGTGATTCTAAATTACATAAGAGTTATATCTTGCCTCCAAATGCATAATTAAATCGAATAACTAAAAGAAGGAAAAGGGGCAAGAAAAGGGGTAGGTAGTTGTTAATTAGTTTGTGTCATTGGATTAACCCTCCTAATTAACCGAGGAATCCAACAGAACTTCAAAGCATAACTCTCTCAAGTCTCTTTAGTCTTTTTGTGGTGTGCTTTTTATATGTTTTCATTGTGCTCTCTATGCTGAACCCTATGGGAAATCCCATATTTATAGCGGTTACAGATGTAAACCCTATATTAGTTTAGATAAGATTTTGAGACATAGTACCTATCTATTATCAACTAAGACCCTAATGACGTGAAAACCAACGTAGATTTGGAGCATGGATGTGTTCCTATACCTAGGCACAAAAACCAAGGTAAACTAAACAGGGTTAGATTCCTGGATCGGTGACATTTAAACTAGGTTCAGGTTGCTTTTGTCCTCCTAAGGCCTATTTTAATGGTTTAGTTTTGGTTCAATTTTGCTAGGATTCAAGCGTACATATTATTAGGTGTATATAATATATTTTAAGCATATATTATGTAAATTGATATGCTCTTGTTTTTTAGCTAAAATAGGACTCTCTGTTACTTGCTAAAGAAGCTAGAGCTTGCTAGGGTTTTGTATGTCTATATTGTACTCGGTGATCAAAGGAATAGAATAGAGAAGAGGGCCACAAGAATTCCAGCCCCTACACATAAATAGCTCATCGTTACACAAATATCTTCATGGCATTAGAGCACCATTGAAGGTAACCATAAGCTGAAGCCATGAGTGACTAAACTCCACCAAAATGGTTTATTCTCTACCAACAATCACCCTACTACTTACACCCATCAGAGGGTCCCGGGATTCTGATCACTGCGATAATCTTCACTGGTAGAAATAATGATCTATGGGAAAAGGCTGTAAGAACGGCGTTAGAAGAAAAGAATAAATTTGGTTTTATAAACGGTTCCTTAACCAAGACCACCATGACAAATGATGATAATTCCGAGCTACAAGCTTGGGAGATGCTGAACTCGATGATTTCATCTTGGATTCTCAACGTCATTGAGCCAAAATTATGAACAAGTGTGGCCTACACTAACACGGCCGAGGCCATGTGGGACACACTGAAGAAGAGGAACGCTATAGGTAATGTCCCAAAAGTGCATTAGTTGAAGGCGAGTATAGCAAATTGTAAGCAAGAAGGCATGAGCATAGTTGAATTTTATTCTAAGATTTCAGACTTATGGGTAGAACTTGAGAACCATAAGGTTCTCTACTATACTTACAGTGGATGCAAGTGTGAAGCGGCTAACAAGCTGGTACAGAAATATGAACAAGAGAAGGCCCATCAGTTTCTAATGGGTCTTAATGATGAAAGATATTCATCAATAAGAAGTCAGATACTAGGCCTTGACCGGCTGCCCTCGCTGAATTGTATCTTCAACATGGTGGTTCAGGAAGAAAACCACAAAAGCTTGATGCTGGGATGAGAGGACAAGCGTGAGAATGCCATACTATCTGGAGATAGAGCAAGGTCCACCGTGATTGAGAAAGGAAGCTACCCTCACTTTGACAGGTACGGGCATGAAAAAAGCACCTGTTATGAGATTATTGGTTACTCACCTGGATAGGGTACCATGGTAGGGCCAGAGGACGCGCGAAAGGTGGAAGAGGTAGGAATAGGCCGAGAAGCGGCATATGCTACTGCAGCCACGACCAGATGAAGTGAGCAGACTGGAGCTGCAGCTAGTAGTATTACAGATGTAAATCAGACAGTATTGCTTGGACTGAGTCCAGAATAGATGCAAAAGCTTCTGACCCTTTTCGAGCCTACTAGAGCCGAGTATGAAACTCTATCATGTAATAGCGCAAGAATTCTCGATAGCAGGGCATCAAGGCATATGACGCGTAATTTGCATCTTCTTAAACAAGTTGAAAGTACACTCCGATTTCTGTGGAGTTGCCTGATGGAGTATTTCAAGCAGCAAAAATGCAAGGGAGCACTCACTTAGGGTCTAATATATTACTGAGCAATGTTTTATATGTTCCGAATTTTCATTGTAACTTGACAACAATTGCTCAATTAAGTAAAGAATTACGTTGCATAGTGATATTTACTGACCAAATCTGTGTGACAAGGACCACATATGGAGGAACCTGATTGGAGTGGGTGAATTGAAAGGAGCGCTCTACCGTTTCAACAAGTCAGCAAGTGTGAAGGTATAAGCTAATGCAGTGGCTTCTCGTATTTTATGGCATAGCCGCCTCAGACATCCCTCAAGTAAAGTTTTATCTATGCTTCCTCAAGGCCTAGGTGTAGGTAGTTATTCCAAAGACAATAAGTTGAATGTTTGTGATGTATGTCTGCGTGCAAAGCAAATCATAACTTAGTTTATTAATAGTGAAAGTAATGCGGGTGATTTATTTGAAATTGTCCATTGTGATATTTGGGGTTCTTATAAAATTTCCTCCTTTTGTGATGTACATTACTTCCTTACTATACTTGATGATGCAAGCAGGGCTTTTGGATATACTTAATGAGGGAAAAGGGGGAAGTAGCTAGTGTCTTGTAAAGTCTCATCATTATGGTAAGCAATCAGTTTGAAAAGAATATGAAAATTATTCATAGTGACAATGGTTTAGAATTTCAAATCTAACCCCATGCTTCAATTTTATTCAAAAAGGGGCATCAAACTAGCGACGTGGATACTCCCTAACAAAATGGTAGGGTAGAGCGAAAACATTGGCACATATTGAATGTAGCCAAAGCATTTCATTTTTAAGCCCACTTGCCCCTAAAATTCTAGGGCAAATGTGCTTTAACTACAACTTACCTTATCAACCAAACCCCGAGTAAGTTATTAAATGGAAAGACACCATATGAGGTGCTGTTCGAGGTACAACCAAACTATGATCACATCAAAGTTTTTGGTTGTCTATGCTTTGCACACTACATTCTGAAACCAAAGGATAAATTTGCTCCATGAAGCCAGAAATGCATATTCGTAGGATACCCCTTCGGCAAGAAGGGATGAAAATTGTATGATTTAGAAAATCAGGAAATATTAGTATGCTAGGATGTGGTATTTTATGCAGAGATTTTTCCCTTTTCACTTACTCATAGTGGAGACCAAAATTGTGTAAGGCCAAATGAATCAGACATGTCACACCCTTTGATCATTGATGATGAAGAACATATAATGACTCCAAGCAGTGACCTATGTGAAGAGCCCACCCAAAGTGTTTTGGAGGGAGCAAACTGAAGTATTGGGCTAGATGCAAGTCACAGGCCACTAATGCAAAATTTAGCTCCTATAGATCAGACACAATGGGCTAACAGCGGACAACGATAAACTGGGCCGTCAAACAATGGAACTCCCATAGAATAGGATGTAAAGGGGAGCCCAGTAGCCTGTGTGCCCATAAAGCCGGAAGCAAGGGGGAGCCTAGTAGATCATGTGTAGCCCACGAATCAAGAAGCAAGGGGGAGCAATTCTATTGTCTCGACCCAAAGTACTAAAGCTAACAGGGAGTCTGAACTGGGCTCGTCTCAGTGGCCAGTTCGATAATGATGCAGTCCATCCCTTCTTAAATATTATGTGTGTTATAGGGCTCGTGTGCTAGACCCCTCCTTCCAAGACATTCCGCTACAATAAGGTTCCTCAAGTACGCCTTATCCCTTAGTTAATTATGTCACATGCAATTGTTTTTCTAACCATTACAAAGCCTTTCTGGTGGCTATTACGAAGATTGTTGAGCCCAAGTACTATCATGAGGTAGCCAAAGACCCATGATGGCACGGCACTACGGGGGAAGAGATTCGAGCCTTGGAAGCAAATCAGACTTGGATCATCGAAGATCTTCCTCATGGGAAGAAATCCATTAATTACAAATGGGTCTACAAAGTAAAGTACAAGTCTGATGGGACTATTGAGCAATACAAGGCCCACCTTATTGTTCGAGGAGATCATTAGTTAGAAGGGTTTGGCTTTAACGAGACTTTTGCTCCCGTAACAAAAATGGCTAGTGTGAGGGTGTTACTATCTTTGGCTGTGGCAAAAGGGTAGGAATTGCACTAGAAGAATGTGAAAAATGCTTTCCTACACAGCGACTATACATGCATCTCCCCCCCCCATTTCACCGCTTGATCACCTAACAAGGTTTGTAGGCTTCAAAAGTCTTTATATGGTCTACTACAAGCACCACGTCAATTGTTTACTAAGCTCTCCTCCAAATTATACGAATATGGGTTTATGAGATATTATGTGGATTACTCCCTCTTCACCTACAGGAAAGGGGATGTCTTCTTAGCTTTACTAGTTTATGTGGATGATTCTCAAGGGTAATAATTCCTAGGCATGTAAGGAGTTTAAAGAGTACTTGAATTCTTACTTCTGCATTAAAGATCTCAGGGTCCTAAAATATTTCATGGGTATTGAAGTGGCTAGAGGGCCACTTGGCCTTTTCCTATGTCAGCACAAATATGCCCTCAAAATTGTAGATGAGTGTAGACTTTTGGGAAGCAAACCTATGGGCTTTCCCGTTGAAAAAAATCACAAGCTTGCCCTAGCTACTGGACCTAATCTAGATGATCCTATTCGTTATCAACATATGATTGGGCATCCTATACATGCCCAGAATTGAGTTATACTGCTTATATTTTATCTCAATTTATGCAGAATCTTAAGGGGGAGCAGGGAGCATATGAATACAGCTCATTAAGTGTTGTGTTATCTGAAGGCTGCGTTGGGACATGGTATTTTGTTGAATTCTAATAGTTCTCTTCAAGTGCATGCCTACTATAATGTCGATGGGGGTGCTTGTCCACTTACGTGGTGCTCTCTTACTGGCTATTTAGTAACCCTTAGTGGATCTCCAGTCTCTTGGAAAACTAAGAAGCATACCACTATCTCGCGCTCCTCAGCTGAGGCGGAGTATTGGTCCATGGAAGCTACTACTAGTGAGTTGATTTGGCTAAAGTCCTTGTTGGGATCTCTGGGTGTGTTCTTTACGACATCTATACGCTTCTATTGTGATAGTCAGGTAGCACTCTACATTGCTAAGAATCCGGTATTCCTTGAGAGGACCAAGCATATTAAAATCGACTGTCATTTTGTTCAAGAAAAGTTAGAATTTGGAGATCTTACAATTTCTTACTTGGCATCGAAAGAGCAGCCTACTAACATTTTCACCAAAGCCTTGGGCAAGAAGCAGTTTATGTATCTTCGGGATAAGTAGGGCATGATCAATCCTTATGCGCCATCTTGAGGGGGAGTATTAGGCGCATATAATATATTTTAGGCATATATTATGTAAATTGATATGCTCTTGTATTTAAGCCAAAATAGGACTCTTTGTTACTTGCCAAACAAGCTAGAGCTTGCTAGGGTTTTGAATGTTTATATTGTACTCAGTGATCAAAGGAATATAACAGACAAGAGGGCCATCACAATTCCAGGCCGAACACATAAATCTCTCATCGTAAACAAAAATCTCCACATATCGGGTTGTAAATTTTATCATCAAGTATTTTATAAAATCGAGACACCAAGTTTAGCTTTCTATAGTTGATCCCCACTTTGATTGATCTTGATCAAGGTGTAGGTCAAAGTAGGCAACTTCTATGCTTAGTGTTGCTTTTTTATACCCTTGTGTCGGAAGTTAGTTAAAAGTTGGGATGTCCAATCTATTAATTCGATCTTACAAAGTTTGAAAGCTTGCTGTTGTCCACTTGTGCTGAGATTCTTTTGAATTTTGAGATATCTAATGATTTGACCTAAGGTTGAAAGCTTGATATTGTCCCCTTAGGTCAGGAGCTAATTGTATGTTGAGATGTCAAACCTGCTACTTGGGAGCCTGTCACTCAGCCTCTGTCCTATCCTGTCAAGATGAAGATGTTTGAAAGCATTCATCCGCTCATGTCAGGATGACTAATAAGTCTTTCTTGTAGTGGTAATAAGACTATTGATGAATGACCCTCAAAGTATTAGGCAAAAAATTCTTATGAAGTTTAATCTAAGGGTGGAACCCTATTCTAGCCAAACCTAATTAAGGTGAAGGTCAAAGTATAAATGTCTTGAATATTATAAGTTATGTAGATTCATTGCTAACTAGAGTAGTTTACTCTTCCTATTGATGTCATTGTCTTGCTGGCCCCACATTTCTTTGATCTAAGGTTCTTGTTCAGGCTCAAGATGCCTGAATTTTATACCTCATTCTACTAGATTTTGCTTATAATAATTGGTAAATTAGGTTGTTTATTAATATTTTGTTAGTTTTGGAAATTCAGATAATTGCTCAAATGGTGGATGATGGGTGCAAATGTGCTAACAGTTGGGCATATTAACCTAGGATAACCATGAAGCAAGTTGGGTCAATGGGCACAAAAGTTGCAGGAGAAACAAGGAAGAAGAATAATGCATGACTTTGGGGCCAAAAACCTATTTTGCTCTATTGTTGTCCTGAAAGCGAGAAACTTGACATGGTTAGCCTGTGCTACATGGCACGGCCATGCCAAGTTCGCTAACTTGGGGTCTATATAAACTCACCTTCCCCAATTTGTGGAAAAAACTAGGTTTTAGAGCAGGATTTAGAGTTCTTATATTAGCTTAGGAGGAGATTAGTGCAAACTTAATTTAATTTGTAGCCACATTAAATATGTTGATGCATTTACCTAATGATTTAGAAGTTTATTCTTTTGTTCTCTCTCTCTTCTTTACAATCTTCTTATTACAATTTTGTATTTTCCATGTTTTTGTTCTTGATCTAGTGCTTTGAGTTGTCAGCATTGGAGTTGATTTATGCTTGGAGTTTGACATTTTGGCTTTCTAACCTCACTGTCCCTCTCTTTTCTACCCTTAATCTCTCTGTCTTTTTGAAATGTTGTAAATTTATAGGTCTATCTCTCTTCTCAAATTAGGCTTTCAATACCCATTTTTGTAAATGTGAACTTTTGATTCATTATAGTTTAGATTAGAATTAGTGACGTTAGATTAGTCAGAATAAGTAGAAACTAGCCATAAATTCCATCCCCTTGCTACAATAATGGATGCTAACCTCCATTGTTGGATTTTTGAGCTTTTGGGGTACATCGTCTTCTTTGTTTTTTCTTGGTTAGTATATTTAATGTTTTCCTAATTAAATTAGCTGCTTTGTTAGTTTGTTAAAGTTCGAATGATGTTTTATGTTGATTGTGATAATTCTGTTTTGTTTTAGATTAGTTTAATTAATAATATTTAGATTACAATTATTGATTAATTATTTTAATTAATTATATTTAGCCAAACTTATTGCTTTCCTTAGGTTAGATTTGGACTAAGATAACAAGTGACTTTATTTCAACACCATCCTGAGGGCAACAAACTTTCCACTCTTACTCCTCAAAAACTACCAAACAAATTGGCACTCTCACTAGCGCGAATTAGGTCATTTTGTGTTCACTTAGCTCTTTCATATTTATTTTAGTGAATTTATTTTTTAGATTAGTCGTATGTATTTAAAAAACCAAAAATCCCTATAAATTGAAAATTTTAAAATTTTGAAAAAGGAAAATTTTGCATTTTTTCCGATATAAGCAAGATTTGTTTTACCGTTGTTGGGATCCTTTGAATGCTTACCTTGCTCAAGTGCTCATTATGATTATTCATATGGGTAATGGGAAATTTTATGAGTTGTTAATGAGGGTGTGAATCGTGAAACTCGTACTCTTTTAAAGTATTGGGATTTCATTCCAAAAGTGTGGATGGAGTTTGGGATATGCTTGAATGGTTCGCTGGTAATACATATAAGTTTGAGGAGGTTCGTTATGCCTCCGGGATGTCATTCTCCAATCCATGTGCTTTTCATGTAAGAGCATAATATGAAGAACAATTTGTGGAATCTTGTGCCCTTCCTCCTTAACTTGTCAAAAATGGCCCCTCTCTCTATAATTCTTGCCAATCATCCAACCATTATACCAACCTTATCCTCATGTTATTTCTAAGGAAGCTAGACTTGAACAAAAGATGGAACACCATAGAGAGTCCATGGAGAACATGACAAGCACATTCATAGATAAATTTTCAAAGTTAATGGATTAATACTATATAGAGAACATTGTACCCATATTGCATGAGACTGACCTTAGGGTAGGGCCTACCACACCCGAGGTCTATATGTTAGGTGATTTTAAGTCCTTGTCCCCTTTGAGCTCTGAATTTCAAGTTGATACTCGTTTTGTGAATTTGAGGGTGAGGATGACATCTCTTCACCTTCTTTTACATATGCATCTCCTCTTGAGACTAGCATTGCTGTTGCCACCACTGACGATGTCCTCATTATTCCTGACCCCCCTCTTCCTATGGCTTCTCTAGGAGAGACCTAAAAAGAGTGAGGAAACTGAAAGTGATGCTAATCTGCATGATTATGAGTTGGATAATTAGTCCGATTCTAATGTTAACGAGGATTATACATTTGAGGAGTCTTATGATGAGATAGCGATTGAGGTACCACTTCCTTCTTTTGAGTCTATTAATCATATGATCTGTAACCCTCTTGACTTGATCCCACTCCTCTTACTTGTTAACCCTCCCTCTCATTCCCTAAGCATGACTTTGGGAGACCCATTGGCTATCATGTGATGTATGATCATTGTTTAGATTTGGGACATATGGACCATCATCTTGATATGGTTAGAGGGAACATGGTTGATGTCATTGGGTCCCTAGGTATCTTTGGAGGTTATAACCCATCCCTTGACCCTTATCATGCTTATCTAGAGGACATGGTTAGGAAAGTCAAGTGGCCATGCATGATTTATCATTCTACCAAATTCTCTACGACTTCTAATAAGTTCAAGATAGCATTGAATATCACTGATAAAATTATGTTTATGTTTTCTTACATGCTTTTAATTCGGGTGCTCAGGCATTTGATAAGCTTCTTCAAGCTTTGATAGCATCCAAGTGGATGCCCTTACTTGATCTATAGAGGAGTGGCTGATGCTCTTAAAACCTCACAATTACACCATCTTAGTGAGTTTGGGTACATTCTGTACTTAACTTGGTATGACCATTCCAACTATCCTCTCTTCTCCTTTTTATTTTGTTTCTTTCCCTTTTATATATAGTTGTGGATATCTAGGATTGTATTTTTTGTGGGTGATCAATTTTGAGGAGAAGTTTGGGATTTGTTAAGCCGAGATGGCTATGATCACCATTGTTTGTTTTGTACATTTTGTTTTACACGTGGTTGTTGGTGATGTATTTTGTTTTGTAAACATTTCATAGTGTTTTTGGTTTTTGTGTTTTGTCTAGTGGTGTCATAGGCTAGTATATATTTATGGATTTAAGTTGTAAGTTTTATAGTTGTGTTGCTTATGTGATTTCTTTTTGATGCCTCAGTTCCCATAATGAGGGCATTGTGGAGTTTTGATGTGAAGGTGAGGTGCCCACTTGTGTATATTGTCAAAAAATTTTAAATTTTTTTATAGTTTTTGCTTTATTTTGAGCACTTTTTTTGCCTTTTGAATTGGTTTTTAGTTATATTGACTTCGTTACTATCTTGTATATACATGGAATATGCATGATATAACACTTATCTATGGTGTAATTTTTAATTTTTAATAATAGCTCCATCTCACATGCACAATATTGTGCCTACCTTGTACACTTGAATATTGACTCTTGGTGTTAGTTTGTTGAAATATGGATTTGAGGACTCTCTACTTGGTTAGTGACTTCTAGCTTTCCCTTCGAAAAGGAAGAGAAACAAGAAAAAAAAAAAAAAACAATAGTATGAAAGTGATCTTGACTTTAGTACCTCTATTTGGGCTTAAACAAGTGCTTTGCACAACTAATAAAACCCCTGATTAGGGAAGAAGTTCAAATATGTGCTAAGTTGTTCATCCTAGAGTTTAAGGCCTAATAAGCCACGAACTACCCTTCTAGGCGAAGGGACATAACGAGACAAGCAAGGCAAAAAAGGAAAGAGAGGTGACATTGTTCATCTATAAAGGGAAGCCTATTAGCCAAATAAGATGACCTTTTGACTTAGTTTTAGCCTAGCATAATGAGTCACTACACTCACAGAGCACCAAGATGTACATATTGTGTCATTGTGTTGGGTGGGTTGAATAGTAAGGGTTGGGGGCACGCTCATAGCCTAAATGTCTCTCGATTGTATATTTTGCTCGTATATAAGCCAGTAGCTAGGTTGTTAGGATTATAGAATCAATTTAGATATGTACACATTTTTCCCTTTGTGTTGTTTATATTTTCAGTAATATGCTATAGATGATTGGATATGCTAGGCATTGTGGTTGGGTATTAGTTATCGAGGATAGAGAATTCTTTTCTTAATGGAACAGTATCTTTTAATTTTACATTGAAGTGCTCCTGCTCTAGTCAAGAAGCCCTTAATTTCTAGTTATACAAATAAAAACACTAAAAAAGTAGGGATATATCAGCAAAATGTTTGCCCTCTACCGAATAGGCCTGTTTGGCATAAAAATTACGGTTGTCCCTATGTTACAAAATTCTTCATATTGAATGAAGCCTTAGTTATTTAAGCGTATATAGGAGAGCCCATGTATTGCCTTTATGGTAAGCCCTCACTTACAAATGTTGCAAATAGGGCTTATAGTCGTCACAAAGGGATATCCCTGTGTTCTGGAATGGTGGTGAGATTAGAGGGTGTGCTGCCCTGGAAATTCTAATTCATTTCTTTCTAATCTTTAACCTATTTAATGTAATGGAACGACAAAAATTGTGAGCCACTATAATATTTAATCATGAAATACAAGGCAACGAGGTTAAATTCAAATTAAAAAAAGACCAAATCCAAAGTCATGATCCAAAAGTCAAATGGTTAAACATAGTCAATTGCAGAATCCAATATTTATTCCATGCAAATAAAAAAGTTTTGATTTAAACTTCCAACTTGGCCTCTTTCATATCCCGTCCCCATGTAGCACACTGATACCTAAAAATAAAACATTTTGAATAGTGAGAGGCGATCAATAATGCATATCCCCAATAGTACAAGACTATGTAAATTAATTTCAAACATTTAGAATTGAAAGGGAAACAATTTAAACTGTTCAAAATAAAATTGGTTCCCTACTATTTCAAGATCTTTGAATTGTTAGTTCTAATCCATTAATCATAACCAAAAATAGAGTTCATTTAGTGGCGAGCGATCTAATCAGAGATTCTTATGGCTTTTGGCTGAACAACCTCATACGTCCATAGCATACGCGAGCAGCCAATGCGTTCATCTACAATGGCATGTACTCGAACAACTGCATGCTTTAACCCATGGAGACTATTCTATCTCTATAATAGTGTAATCCTACTTTGATCTCGAGAGGCACTTTTCCACAAATCCTCCTTAATCTTTCACTTCAACGTTTAGTATTTTATGAGTAGGGCCATTTGGCTCCCTTTAAGCCCAACTAGTCATAGTTGAAAATTCTGTTAGATTAGTAAAACTACTTTTAAACATGAACTATTTAATTATAAGCATTCAATCACAACATAATATTACATTTTAGAAAATTCGTGATAAACCACAAATCGTAATTCAAGTTTTACACATAAGGTCCATTGGAATGCGATGCCTCGTAAAAAATTTATATACACCCAAAACACATTCAGAAGGACAACCAAGGGGAGTTAGGGCTTAGAGATTACCTCAATGAAGTACAACTCACCTAGCTTAAGCTCGATCCTAAACTATTGGGTTTAGCTACAAAATAGCATATCACGATATAAGCTAATTTAAGGTAGATTTCATGACCCAATAACCCATATTTTACAACCCAATGACCAAGCAATTCCTTAATTATTTATTTTAGAGCATCTTAATAAAAATCTCCTAATTAAAAGACTTTAACAAACATTTAAACTTCTTACATCTTACATACAGTTTTGGGTCGATTTCCTTACCTAATTTACAAAGGGCATAACTTGCTTAATTAGAAATATAGAATTGGGATGTGTGAGTCTAATCTAAGAATCTTAGTATATCTATTACAATTTTTATTATGTGATCAATGGCAAATAATGATGGTAGGTATCTTAAAATTACATGGTTTTCTAACTGGTTAGATTCAAGTCAAAATTGTGCACTTGCAATAGGTACTTCCTAATTTAAGAAACCGTAATGAAGTCCAATAAAGGATGTGGCAATGAGAAGTATGAAAATTTACCTTCTAGGGTCGGAATGGATGATCATGATGGGAGGGAGATAGTTCTCCTTCTAACAACAAGATCTAAAAGTTTCTTCATAACCATGCATTAGAGATATTAAACAAAACTGAAAGATTAGATTAAGGCCTTTACTTCAAAATTAGGGCTTAGAAGAGAGGGGGAAAGCCCTAGCCCTGGCTACACTTACCCACTAAAGGAAAAGCAAGAAGAAGAGGGAGAGGATAGTGGTGTTGGCAGCATGCACACAATGACGCAGACCAGTAGGTGGTGGCAGTGTAGTGCTGGTGGTATGGCTGGTGGTGGTTGGGCGGTAGCCAAGGAATAACGAAGCATGAGAGAGGAAGTGAGGGAGACAAAGAATGACTTGAGTAAAAGAGCGGGAGGGGCTACGAGCTTCATGTAAATAAAATACAACGTTTTTTATTTTATTTATTTTGTGGCTGAGTAAAGAAGGAAGGAAATGGATTTTGGGTAGGAATTACAGCTAACTAGAAGACATGGACAAAATTTTGATATACCTTCCAACAAATTGATAACTCAAATTTAAATTTTGAAAATTTGGATGGAAATCAAAATAATTAAATCTGAATTTTATTAAATAAAACATCAATTATTTTTTTTATTAAAAACTTTAGGTTAGTGAAGGATAAGGGATTTTTAGGCTTGGTCTAAAGTCCTAAATTTTATAAAGGCCTAATCCTAGGCTATTACCTAGGATCTCAAGTAAATAGTGATAAATTCTTGAAATAATCACATTAATTATTTATTCGAAAATTGTAAATATGAACTTTTTGGGGTTTTACATTCTGCCCACCTTGAAAGAAGTTTCATCTTCAAAACTCCATAAACAAGTCATTCATAAACATCTAAAATTACAGGGCATTATATTCTACCCCTCTTAAAAGAATTTCATCCTTTAAATTTATATCTACCCGATTCCTATATTGATTCAGTTATGGTGTAGTTAGCAAAAACGAGCTTCATAAGTGGGAGCACTTTCTTGAGAAGTTGCTTCTGTTTACAAAGGATCTTGATCAATTGTTCCTTATAGATTAAATCTTCCCTAAGTTACAGAGGTTTAGTTCGATCATATAAGATGGGTCAGGAACGTATCTACAAAGTTGGGGCACATAAAATACGTTATATGCACTTGACAGTTCTCCTCATAATTGTACCCGGTGTGCTCCTTCTCCCACCCATTTAGTGATGGGATGGGGGCTAATGTACCTCAAAGTGAGCTTGCTTGATTGCTCAAACCTCGTGGCACCCTTTAGTTGGTGAAACTCTTAAGAAAACTTGGTCACCAACTTCAAATTCCCATAGTCTTAGTCATGTGTCTGCGGAGCTCTTCTAGAGGCCTTTAACTACCTTCATCCTTATAATGCCCCAAATGTAAATAAATCACTGTTTGCGTTTCTTTCATTAATAACCCTAGTTAGAAATAATAACCCAAACGATTAGGCGTTATCGCCATCCAACAAAGACAAGGCCTTGCTTGTACACGATAAATTTATCCATAATAATTAATTTTTACGATTAAAGACATTCACACCATCACAACCAATCAAATCTTTTGGATAAATATAGAAATTGTTCTAACAACAGAACGATTCAAACATCTCAAGGGTTACACCAAAATATAGAATTCTAATACAATATATAGTCTCAACACCAAAATATATCACAATACGGTATTATAAACATCTCAATGATAATACACCACCATTTTATATAGACTTTCTGGCTCACTTATCATCTTCAGCTATCCTGTCCCCCTGAGAGCGATTCACTGAACACTTTCCTAAAACAAAACATAAAAACATTTTGAACTGTGAGCCAATATTCAATACATATATTCCTATATTGTTAAACGTTCATGGAAAACTAGTGGGCCTGTATTGCAAGTCATTTTTAATTAAAATCAAGGAATGAGATAAATATGAAACTGCGTTATCAATTATTATCTGATAGTGAACCTCTGGTAACTGTTACGATCTGAAGATAGGTATACACATGCCAAGTCTATGGGGACCTGGCCTGAAGTCACACGGATAACTAAAGGGCTATGCCTGTAACTGGTAACTGATAGGGTCACTAATTATGTGATAAATCACTGATTATACTGATTCATTGATGTACTTACCAAAACATTATAATTTTGATAAATATATGCTGATTTCTAAAGATACAGGCAACGAACATACCTGGAATTTTTAAATGCAAGCTCATTGAATAATTTTATACACAAAAGTGGAAATAATGATAGATTAGGCCCTGATTCTATACAAAATTATCGTTGTAGGAACATACAGTTAGCAAAAATATTCATTCATAGCTAATAATTTAGTAGAGGAAAGTAAAAGCATAACATAGACCTAGAAAGAATGACTCATAACTTAATTATGTGACCTCTGATTTAGAATCAAAACCCTAATATAGAAAGCTTAGGAAGACCAATCTTTCATTTAGAATACCAAGCTTGATTCCCACAATAGAATTCCCAAAATGAGGCTAGAACACAAGCATGTCGATTTTGGTCCATTCTGCATAGTTTTGCTAAAATGACCACAACGTTTTGCACATACCTCAGATTAAGGTGATTCAAAAGGCATTTGAAAGCTAACATACTGAAATATTTACCCACCAAAAATAATAATTTTTTAATGGGACAATCATTACCAATTTAATCGTGAACGCTGTCCTCTTTTCCTAAAATTTCCAACCTCACTGTTTTGACTTTTACCTCTCTTTCTTACACAAATTCTCAACTTAAATCATTTCTTAAAAGCATGTAAACAAGCCTTGGTCCATCCCAACATCATACAAAATCACCACACTCAAATTTACTTCATAATCATATCTAATAAAGATCACTTTTCAATCTAATACACACATAAATCAAGCTTAAAGCTAGTTTAATCTAAACCATACTTTACTTGCCAAAATCCTAGTTTATGGACAACTTAGACTCACTTTAACTCATTTGAAATCACCAAAAACATCATCATAAGCACCAATAGATTAGAAGAT
>NCQV01091191.1:49669-61588 GCA_002740545.1 Lophocereus schottii | reverse complement strand
ATAAGTTGTAGTCAAGTGCTTCAAGCATGGGAAGTAAACCATCAAAATTAAAGCACTTTTAACCAATAGCATGCGCTTATTATGTTGCTAACATTCATGCAAAATGGATATTTATTTTAATGATCATGCTTTTCGCTTATGGGCTTGTGTTTGTCTGTTGGGTGTTTGCGAATGGGACATTTTGCACTGGGCCGCGTGTTTTGCCTTACGTTTTCTGGGTTGGGCCACAAGCTTGTAGAATCCTCTTGTACCCTAGCTTGTATAATAAAACAACTGCATTTTATAGAATTCAAGTCTATAAATGAGAAATAACAGCAAATTTGTTTTTTCATTGATAAATCATAATTGTAATTCTATGTCAAAGACCCCAGGATCCTCCGATTTTATATCCAATAAATTTGGATGATTTTGAGTGCATGAGCACGTGATCTCTCAGCCAATTATGAATTAAATAAAAAACACCAACATTGTTGTCGACTTAGAAATTTGAAACATGCTCAATTTACAAACTTTAATCCTTCTTGTTTGGTACTTGAAGGGTTGTTTCTTGTTCAATACTTTTAGCTTTTTGATTTTGGGTTTAGTGCCTAAGATCATAATACTTTGTATTCCTAGAATCATAATATATTTATTCCTCTAATAGAAAATGGGTTGTAATTGAGTTCGAATTCTATTGTTATAAAGTTTATCCCATTAATAATGCCCTCATTACGGGCTCCTTGTACCTTGTGATTTGTCAATTGCTTGACTCAGCTATTTGTTAGTGAAAAATAAGAAGGCAGGAATATGTTGACCCAACAGGCAGAATCAAAGCAAACAGTTGAGCTAATAATGGGGATTATGCTAATATTTCCTTGAATTATGCTGATCAATGACGAGCGAGCTTTTTCGAAATGATCAATGGATTAACCCGCTATTTTTGCAATCCACGCGGTTTAATCTCGCAAAGAGTCAAAAAGACATTGGATGAAATTGGGGACAAAATATACTGCAACTCTTCTTTTTGTGCATAATATTTGAAAATTAATTAATGTACTACAAGTGCTGACGATGCCACTAATAAGGGGAAAAAGAAATCTCCTTTTCCCCCTCCCTCGCACGGCACAGACAAGCTCCTAATGGAGTAATGCACATTAGGAAATAACTGACACTGAAACAAACTGATCCAGCCATTTTTTTGACGTTTTCATCTGTATACGTAGACAACCTGGCCTGAATTGCCAGGCTCTAACCCAATTCAAATTTCAATATGATTAATTGTTGTCTGGATTTTAAATTTGGACATAATTTTATAACTGAGTGAAAACTTATACAGTCGAATAACATCGGAGAATTAGGTGGGATTGATTTTTAGGTTTTTACTGGCGCTATACCCTACTATAGTAGTCACAATTCATATAGTTTAGTTAAAATTTGTTAGTTTTGAGATCAAAGATCTATCACTTTATTTAGATAGAAGCAAATGACTAAAACATGTTGGTTCAATTAATTTGACACTTGTTCCCGTTAAATAAAATCTTAGGTTCGAGTCATGTAAATGGAGAAAATCTATGATGAGAGAGCTCTATCCTTTATTAGATCAATAATAACTCAATTCCATTAAAATGAAGAATTCTAAGACCCCCCAAAAAAAGAGATAGACATTACATTTACAATCAATCACGAAGGAGACAATCCTCAAGCCATACAAGTGGAGACCCTTTCCAAACACACAACTCATCACAACCATTTCCCATATCTTTGGACTCTGGACCGAAGGGGCATTTGACAAATGACCGAACGCCTTGTGGCCTTGTATGTCTTCTAGGACATGTGCATTAGCTCCACGGCCAGCTTTGCTTGCTTTAGGTACATCAATCATCACCTTAAATGAATCCCCTTCATTAGTAAAAGCCCCTTGCTGTCGTTGAAAAGCCATTGACACAAACAACCAGTGCAGCCACGCATTTTTAGCCACTTGAGGGATCCACTAGGCCCTCATCTGCACTTTCCGCAACAAAACCCTCATCCAATCCTCTCCCAGTAAGAATAAAGTCATCATAGACCTACCATATACTCCACAGTACATAAACCAGACAAGACTTCCTCCACCTGTCTACACTCCATACCATTCCTTAATCGGTCTTTCCCAAAACCCATGCATGTCACAAACACATGAGATCCTTACCTCTTCCCACACCTCCCTAGTTCGCACACAAGATTCAAGATCTTATGCAAACTAGGATCTCTTCCACTATGGTTATGTCCTCAGTGTTGAACGACAATTTCACTTAATAAGACCTATTAGTGCAAAAGAGAATAAGCATGCCACTTTGCGTTTCATGTGAAAAATCCTTAGGCCCTAATTGTTTTAACAACAATTTTTTTAAGATAAGCTTGCATGTTGTAAATGAATCTATGACTTTGGATGTTGGAGAATTGTTTGAGTTTGCAAAATTATTGAATCAGATCAACACCACCAACCTCAGTCTCTTACCTGAGCTAATTGCCCTTTAATGGTGGGGAATTCAGACCCATTTCTTGTTGCAAATTGCAATGTCATATAGAAGTGTGCATTCGAAGTTATGTGTTTAAGATTAAAAGAACTTTTTCCTCATCTACGTAATCAAAGCCAAACTACTTCTATAAAAGGGAACGAGTTGGCATATAATGTAATGATATGTCAAGAAATGCTTAGAGCTTATGGTAGAAAAGGACAAAAGTTCGAGATGCACTAAGAAAACTGACCAGTAAAAGCATATGATTCAATTCATTGGAGCTTTGTTTGCTAAAATCGATGGCTTTCATTTCCTTGCTGTGTTGAAGAATGGGGTTATGGTCTATTTATCATCTCTTTGCTACTATGTTGTTGTTAATGGCAGCAATCATGGGTTTTTTAAAGGTGCTAGGGGCCTTAAAGGGGACATTATATTCCCCTTTTTGTTTGTTATTGCTATAGAATACTTTTCTAGACTTATGACCCGCATTATTCATAACACAACTTTTGAGTTTCAACTTGGTTGCAAGAACCTGTAACTGATTCATCTATCATTTGCTGATGACTTATTAGCTTTTTGCAAGGCTACCTTCAGTTTACACCAGCATCAAAAAGGGATTTGAAACATCTTCACATGCAATGGGGATATCTATTTATTAGTGCAAGTCTTAAATTATCTTGGTTGGAGTTAACACATTTAAGAAAGTAGAATTGAAAGTCGAAGACACACTCTTATTCAAATATCGTGGTGTACTTATAACACCCTCTAGGATTTTAACTAGAGATTGTCAATTGCTCACTAGTTGAAAAACTGACAAAGAAGATTAAGGTTTGGGGAACTAGGAACCTTTCTTATGCCACCAAGATTGTATTAATCAACTCAGTGTTGTTTGGAAAGGTAGCCTTTTGGTTGATGAAGATGGATCCTCAAGCTCCCAAGATTAATACAACAAGGAAATAATCACACCAAAGGATGCTTCTCTTGGGTCAAATCTCAATTAATCAATGAAATTATGAGGTTTGTTCCCAAGGTAAAATACTAATGATACTTTAAGTACTTTTCACTAAATTCCTCTCCTAAAGGCTCTTAGCCACAAAAAAGAATTCTAAAAGAAAGATTCTACTGACCACTCTTAATTAAAGAGATAAGGATGTAGAGATTTTAGTGAGAGAAAATGATCATTTGTCTTGCCATTCATAGGTTAACTCAACCTAGGTTTACATGGACGTATTAGGGTCTATAGATACCCAAAATGGAAGGGGGCACTAGCTGTTACAATAGTGGGGCAGCTGTACCAAAAGGAGATTATAAATTATCTTAGAAAAATAATTCAAATTACTAAGATAATTACAACTAAGGTGAACTGCATTTTTTTAGGATTCTTCTCCCTCCTTCTAAGAGGCTTCTAGAAGGCGCGACACCTCCAATAGGGCCCCCACCTGGCAAATATTCCTTGGTATGTGTAGAATCAACCTATGCTAATTAATCGCAAGGATAACAGCTACAAAAGTGAGAATTTTGTGCACACTCCACATAATTTGGGCCATTTCTCCTAATATTGGAAACAACTATCAAATTTTAGCATATAGGGCTAAAATAGACATCTTAGGGCTTCGTTTGATAGAATTTAAACTTCATCTAAATTCATCAAGTTTCCGACAAAAATCAGCATTGCATGAGTTGGGATTTTTGTCACTTTAGGGAGTCAAAAAGCAGCTTAGCTCATAATTTTATTGCCTTATCCTAAATTTTTTTCTAAGATTCCCAACAAAGCATAAATCAAACTAATTGGACATTGATTGGTTGGTGAGAAGTCAAGTCAAACCCGAGTGAAATGTTGGAGCGATAGTCTACTCCAACTTGTCCAAGGAAAGTTGGCATGGACTTTGGTGTGGATGAGGGTGTAGCTAAGAGTTGGCTTGGAGTTTGGTATGCATCAGCCTCCCCCTCTCGAGGGGAATTCGTCCACAAATCCTTACAGTTATCCTCCATATATGAAGCTAAGTCACCCACATTTAAAGCGGCGCTCACATGCATGTCTCCCAGTAACTTCAACTTATAGGCATTGTACCCAATCCTTTCAAGCACCTTAAAAGGGCCTTCTCCTCGAGCCTTGAATTTTTTGTCCTCATTGAAGGGAATCTTCTCTTCCTTAGGTGCAGCTTAACCAAATCCTATGGGTTGAAAACCATAGGCTTTCGATGCTTGTTTACTCTAACCTTGTAAGAAGTGTTGACCTTTCTCTATTTGAGCGTGTATTTGCTCATGGAGCTTCTTCATTTTCTTAGCTCTCTCTTGAGCCTCAAATCTAAACCTATGCTTAATGGGAAAAGGAAGAAGATCTATTGGAGTAAGAGGATTAACTCTATAGCAAGCTTCAAAGGGAAAGTGGGATGTAGCATAAGTAGGAGCCTAGTTATAAGCAAACTAGAAATGAGGAAGCTTTAAATCCCATTCTTTAAGGTTCTTGCTCACTAATCCTCTAAGGAGCGTAGATAGAATCTGGTTGGTAACCTCCGTTTGCCCATAAGTTTGAGGATAACAAGTAGTACTAAATAAGAGCTTGGTTCTCAACAATATCCATGAACGCCTCTAAAAATAGGAAAGGAATTTGGTTTCTCTGTTAGAGATAATAGTCCATGGCACACCATGTAGCTTAATCGCCTCCTTGAAGTATAGATGAGCAATGTGAGAAGCATCATCACACTTGTGACATGGAATGAAGTGGGCCATCTTGGAGAACTCATCAACCACAACCATGATTGAGTCATGCCCTCTTTGGGTTCTTGGCAATCCCAAAATGAAATCCTTGTTAACATCTTCCCAATGGCTATTTCGTGTTGGAAGAGGAGTGTACAACTCTTAATAGAATGTGCTCTTGGCCTTGTGACATATGGTATATTTGGAAATAAATTTATGGACATCACCTGCCATTCGAGGCCAATGAAAGTGTTCCTTCAAAATCTCAATTGTTTTGTTAATGCCGAAATGACCTCCTAATGCACTATCATGAGCTTTTCTCACAAGTAACTCCCTTAGAGAGCCATAGGAACACATAGCTTTTTATGCTTGAAGAAAAACCCATCTTACAAGGTATAGGACATGATCATTAGGGTTTGCAACAATTCCTTAGAAATCCTCATCTTCCTTGTGGTGTTCATGGATGGTGTAAAATCCTAAGATTTTAGCCTCTAGAGTAGAGAGGATAGTGTGACT
Organism: Lophocereus schottii; assembly: GCA_002740545.1. NCBI lineage: Eukaryota > Viridiplantae > Streptophyta > Magnoliopsida > Caryophyllales > Cactaceae > Lophocereus > Lophocereus schottii. The sequence goes on along the minus strand of NCQV01091191.1, from coordinate 55,895 downwards.
TCTTGAGAGTGCATCAATCACCACATCTTCTTTCATTTTTGTGCTTGTAAGTGAATGAAAATGATTGAATAAAGTCCATCAACTTGGCATGCCTTGAATTGAGCTTGGCTTGGCCATTGATGAAAGACGAGGTCTTGTGATCCGAATGTATCACAAATGGCTTCGGCTTGAGATACTGACTCCAACGGGTATGAGCCTGAACGATGGCATAAAACTCTTTGTTATAAGTGGGGTAGTTGAGTTTGAGGCCACCCAACTTCTCACTAGGCCAAGGGCTATTTGGCTTGGGTGAGGACTACCCCAATGCCAATACTACTAGCATCACATTCGACTTCAAAAATGAGATCAAACGTGGGAAGAGCCAAGATAGGATCTGAACATAGCCTTTTGTTAATTGTTTCAAAGGCCCTTTGGGTAGCCTTTGTCCATTCAAAGCTTCCCTTCTTCATCCATTCGGTTAAGGGTGCCATAATAAAGAAAAAATCTTTGATGAACCAGCGATAGAAAGAAAGCTTCAAAATTGTATGATAGACATGGGAGTAGGCCAACTCTTGATAGCCTCAACCATGGATTCATCAACTTGAATTCACTTACTGGATACAATATAACAAAGGAAGATAACCTGAGGTGTGAATAGTTTACACTTCTCAAGCTTGGCATATAACTTTTATTGCCTCAATACTTCAAACACTTATTCCCATGAGATACCTCATTATAACTATACACCAAGATATCATGAAAATATAGCACAATAAACTTCTCAATGAATAGTCTTCAGACCTCATTCATGAGGCTTATGAAAGTACTAAGAGTATTAGATAGATCAAAAGGCATCATAAGCCACTCATACAACCCACACTTAGTCTTAAAAATGGTCTTCCATTCATCTCCTCCCTTTACCCTAATTTGTTGATAGCCACTTTAAAGATCAATTTTAAAAAATACCTTGGAGCTATGTAAATCATCAGGCATATCATCTAATTGAGGAATAGGAAATTAGCACTTGATGGTGATGTTCTTTACGGCCCTAGAATTAACACACATACGCCAAGTCCCATCTTTCTGACAAATAGAGCGGGAACCGAGTAAGGACTCAAGTTCTCTCTAATGTATCCACGACCTAGCAACTCTTGGATTTGTCTTTCTACTTCTTTTGGCTCACTAGTATTACATTGCTAGGCTGACATGTTTGGAAAAGGAGCACCTAATAGGAGATTAATTTAGTGCTCAATTCCTCTCAAAAGAAGGAGCCCCAGGGGTAACTCATTGGGAAACACATCCACAAGCACTCTCAAGAGTGATTGAGCTCGAGGATGTACGGGTTTCATTCCTCATATGTGTTCGATTCGACCATAAGTAAGGCAAATAAAAGCTTACTCTTACTAATGGATCTCTCCATCCGTGTTTCACTTAAAACTAGGCTTTTCTCACTTCCTTTTTCGGTTTATATTTGAGGGGTTTAGGTGGAGGTAGTAGTATCAAAGTAAGATTGTGACCTTTGTGTTCGAATGCATATGTATTAGCATGGCCATCATAAATCATATGATTATCGAACAACCAAGGCCTACCCAGGAACAAGTGACATGCTTCCATAGGAATGACATCACATAGTACTTCACCACAATATGGACCAACCGCAAATGCAATAAGAGCTTGCTTAGAAACATTACCTCCCTTCCTTGCTCGAGCTATTGGAGAGAATAACAGGTGCAATGGACCTTGGTGGGTAATTAAAGCTTGTCAACAAGTGTTATGGAAGCTACATTGGTGTAACTTCCTCTATTGATAATTAGCTCACACAACTCACCTGCAATAGTGCATTGGGTATGAAAGATTTGCTCCCTTTGGCTTGGTTCACAAGGAGCCTCTTGGGAATAGAATGCTCTTTGAATTACCAATAGTTCACCCACATCTGAAGTGATCAAAGTTCAGTCCTCATCATCGGCTTCCTCCTCACTAGTTGTTTCCTTAATAGTTTGGATTTCTTCCACCTCTCTAATGGTGAGAGTTCTCCAATTGGGATAATCTACTTAGGAAACACTTTTTTACCCTCCAATTTCTTTAATAGTTCACTATTAATCCTTTTACCCTTGTCAAGGGCTTTGATAGATGCAGGGTAGTGTCAACGTTGTTGTGGGAGGAATAACCCTTGGGGCACTTTGAGGGTAAATATAGGAAGTGGTTTGAAAGGATTGTCGACCCTTAAGTTACTTCTTAACTTTGATAATTAGGTGACACACATCATTAAATGATAGGGTTGTAGATCCTCCTTATTAGCAATGATAAGCAATAACACCTTAAAGAACCAAGCAATCTTAAGTTCGAGTTCTTCATCCAACTCAACCCTCTTTTAGAGTTGTTCAAACTCCCTAATGTACTCTTTTACCATTAGATTTTCTTGGTTGAGAGAAGTGATCTTGAGGGAGAGTCCTTGTTTGTAAGAAGGAGGGAGGAATCTCTTGTCCATATGCCTTTTAAGCTTAGACCAAGTTTTGGCTTTAGATTTCGCTTTTCTAGCCTTACTCTTCTTCAAGTGTTATACCAAAGTAAAGCATACCTCTTCAATTTAAGAATCCCCAACTTAAAGGACTTTTCATCATTATAATCTTTGAGTTCAAAGATCCTTTTAAGGCTTAAACCCGATCGAGATAGTTCTNTGGGTTAAGATTGCCATCAAATTTCGGAGCCTCAACTTTTAGATCGCTGACGTCATCCCTTGGATGCCTTCTTCTTCTACATCCTCCTGCTTCATCATCAAGTCTTCATGAGAGGAAGAATATGCAGAGTCAATAAGGTTAACATCATAGCCTGGTCAGTAAGGGTTTCATTGTGCGGCTTCCCTCACTTGTTCAACCTCTTGAGTGAGCTTCCTTGCTTGCTCTTATAGATCTATAAGGGCCTTACTTATCTTATGGGCTTGCTTAGGATGAATGCTTTTTGGGTGAGAATTAAGCATCTCCCTCACCGGCCATGATAGTAATTTGTAAGGTGAAAAGAGGGGAAATGGATGGAAATATAAGGAGCGTGGACATGCTAGAGGTGGTACGAACAAGAAAGCAGTGAGAAGGAGGGGCACAGACGTGCTCTATGGCACAATATGGTTGTGCGAAATCTCTAGAACAAGAATGGGAGTGTAGGAAAGGTGGCATGGTCGAGCTAGGCAGCACTAGTAGGCTGTTCCAAATTTCTACCTGGGTATTCTTTTGATAGGCTTTTTATGAAGGCTTTTTGTGGAGTTTTAGGGATGTATTTGGGTTAAGGTTTGTGTTTGGGTCACAATTAGGGTTCTTCGTGGACTCATGAGGGTTGATGTGTAAATGAAGGAAAATTTTGAAGAGCCAAAGGATGGATTTTTGGGGTGAAATTGAAAAGGTAGTGAGGTGTTTAAATCAGTAAAGGTTTTGATTCAATAACCACCCAAAAAAGCTCCAGCTTTGATATCAGCTTGATGAAGATGGATGCTCAAGCTTCCAAGATTAATATAACAAGAAAACAATTACCCTAAAGGATGCTTTTCTTGGGTCGAATGTTAATCAATCGATAAGATAGTGAGGTTTGTTCCTAAGGTAAGATACTAATGGTAGTGTATGTACTTTTCACCGAATTACTCTCTTAAAGGCTCTTAGCCACCAAAGGAGAATTCTAAGGGAAATACTCTACTTACCACTCCTAATTAAAGAGATAAAGATGTAGGGATTTTAGTGAGAGAGAATGCTTATTTTCTTTTCCATTCCTAATTCAATTCAAGTTGAGTTTAAATGGAGGTATTGGGGTCTATAAATATCCAAAATAGAGGGGGTAGAATTACTTGTTACAATAGTGGGGCAAGTGTACCAATAAGGGGATTACAAATTATCTTAGGAAAATAAATCAAATTACTAAGATAATTATAACAAAGGTGAGCGGTTATTTTTCAGGATTCTTCCCTCTCTTTCTCGGAGGCTTCTAGAAGGCTCTACACCTCCAATACGACTCTGTCACTTGAAAAACCTTTCTTGATATGTGTAAAATCACCTCATTCTAATTAATCTCAAAGGTAAAAGCTCTACTTGCCTCAATTAAGGCCAAATTTCAGATTGCTCCAAAACTAAAATTTTGAGCACACTCCACATATTTGGACGATTTATACTAATATTCGAAACGAATGCCAAATTTTAGCAAATGGGGATAAAATATACATCTTAGGAAATCCAAAAAACTTGGGCTTGCCTTGTTTGGGCTTCATTTGATAGGATTAAGCTTGATGCAAATTTAGCAAGTTGTTCGACAAAAACTAGCACTGCATGACTTGGAGTTTCTACTATTTTAGGGAATCAAAAAGCAATCTAACTCAGAATTTTATTACATTATCCTTAGTTTAAATCTCTAAGCTTTCTAACAAAGTATAGATTTTCCCAATTAGACATCGATTAGTTAGTGAGAATCTAAGTCAAACCCGCGTGAAATGCTAGAGTGGTGGCCATCTTGTCCAAGGAAAGTTAGCTTGGACTTTGGTTTAGATGAGGGTGTAGCCAAGAGTTGGCTTAGAGCTTAGTATGCATCATCAATCCTTTACTTTATTTACCTCAGTGTCATGAAGCAAGTAGGGCATATATGTAAGAACTTTTTATAGTCCTGTAAGGCTGCAACTAAGAGACTTTACCCTATTACCTAGTTTTAGAAATGCAAAGCCATGACATAAGAGTGGAAAGTATTAAAAACATTAAGTTATGGAACAAAGCTTTGTTGGCAAAGCAAATTTTTAAAGTGGGTGCATATACATCTTTTAAAAGGATGTTGCAAGTAGAATTACAAGCCTAAGTTCAATGGGATTGGAAGAAATTGTGCACATTAAAGAGTTCTTTTTATGCCTTCTTACCTCTCAACTAATTGAATTCTAATTGCAGATGGGCAATAAAAGACTATCGAGGGTCCAATTGGTTATGTGAATTAAATAAAAAAGGCAAACGGGCCACTCTAGATTAGAATAGAGGCAATATACCCAAATACAACTTAATTTTACTGGCTCACTTGGAAGGCAAGTTGCATTAAGAGCTAAACTTGTTGGGTTTATTAGTGGCATCCCATCAGCATGTAGAATATATGAGTCTCCAATAAAAACTGTAGAACGTTTTATTATATGACTGTAATTATGCCATTTGGATTAGAGAAAGAGTTTAAGTTTGGTTTAAAGGAGGTTGGAAACAATCCAACTTTATGAATTGGCAGAGGAAACTATTAGTACCAAAATGGCTTAAAGATCTTAAGATAATCTGCATCTATATCACAAAAAATTATATCTATAAAACATAGACTGACAGGAACACATTGATTTTCCAGAACAGACGCGCGGATTCACAACATGCCACTAAGTAGATCTTTGAGGTGGCCAAAGATAGGATGATTTACCTTAATTCTTACAATAGGAAAAGTGTTGATTGGAAACTTAATAGAGCTGCAAGATTTAAAGAGTTAGAAGAACCTTTCCTAGAAGGCAACGTCCTCCTCTAGATGCTTGTAGAGTGTGCACACCCTTATTTCTTTGTGGGAGATGTTTTGTCATGGTAATGAAGTTTAACTTCTTACAAACAGCAACAACAATAACAATAACGACAACAACAACAATAATACTAATAATTCTAATAATAATCATAATAACACTAATAATACAAGTATAATCAAATATACAAATATAAGAATCCCTAATTGGAAACAAAATAAGCATTAGTTAAGTTTAGATTATAGTTTATAAAAATAAGCTGCTAATGTACTAAGTTTAAATAAGGATAAACCAACAAAAAGGTAGCAAATGTTCAATTGGATGTAAGTGTGTATATGTGAGTACCTAGGTAACAAAAGTTACATTTAGGATTTGTTTAAAATTATTAATAATAAAGTAATTGAGCAAATTTTATTGAATATCTAAGCCAATTTTATTGAATATCAAAGGCAATATCTAATTATTTCAAAAAGCACTGAGAGTTAGGCAAGACTTTTAGTCGAGGTACCTTTATTGGTTGTACATTTCAGAAACTCACATATTTTTCTTATAAATTTTCAAAATCTCATGTTCATTAAGTTTTTACTGAATTATTCTCAGGCATTTTTTTGGCATTAATAATGCAAGCTAGCCATATCATATTGTATTACGTCAATTCATATCAATTATACCTAGCCAGTGTTAACTGACTTTAATTGACAAGGCTTCCTGATCGATAAGTGTATGTGCATATGAATGGGAAATCTC